>CM035092.1:45874710-46154123 GCA_020205505.1 Panax japonicus | reverse complement strand
AATTAATAAAATAAAATATTGAACAGTAATTACTGTAACAATTATTGAGTAGTGCCTTCTTAAGTAAGAATCAATAATTTAAAAATACTGTGCATTACCGCGTGCTACTATGCAACCACGCGTATTACTGTATTTTAACCACCAGGTATTCCAACAGTGTTAATGATAACAACTACGCCGTTATTTATAAAAACTCAAACTTGTCATTTTTTTTCATCCGACAGTTATTCTGTTATGAGGTCCACGAATGGCTGCACTGTCGTACGAATATTCCCCAACAACAAGAATATTTCACGACCAAACGAATATTCCCTGACAAAAATGAATATTTTATTAGCACTTACTTATTTTGCAAAATTTTTATATATCACCCTTAACTTTACTCTTTATCAATTTAATCATTTACTGAATAATAATTATAAGAAAAATTGAATAATTTTATTTCATAAAATTCAGGGTCTTACAGGAAATGTGTCCCCACTCTTAGATGATATAGCATCATTATCTGCCATTTGCAGGCCACTACTGTCAATCATGTTTTGAATAAGATGGCAGAGTGACTAGCATTCCTCAGTGATGTGACCACGAGAGTGGGAGTGGTATTGACATACTCCATTAGCATTAAACCACTTTGAGCGTGGGTTGACTGGAGGTAGCAATGTTGTGATCTTTCCCCCATTAATTAACATCTGTAATATCTCTTCCATTGGTTGACCTAAATAGGTGAATTCCCTTTTATTGACAAAGTCCCGACAGGCTTTAGCTTTTGTTGTTCTAGCAATCTTTTCCTCCAATGTTTCACTTACTGGAATAAGTGGTGGAGTGTTTGTAATAAGAGAAAGGAGGCTAGCATGCTCCTGACTGAACAACTGACGTGTGACTTGGTGTTGATGAACAACCAATTCCGCCAATTGATTGACTTGTTCGCCAAGAAACTTTAACTCTTGTTCCATCATGAACTTGAATTGTGAATAATCCCATTTGTCAGAATTATCCTTGTTTATTTGGGATGAACCACCCACATGTTTGAAGTGTTTGGAGCATTCCGAACCTCCCCAGTTGATCATGTTAACCTCATCTTCCTTATGTTGAGAGAGAGGGTTGTCGTGAACATGAGGTTGGTCGGGCATGGTCACCACAATCTCACCATTGTCAATTAAATCTTGGATCTTATGCTTAAGGGACCAACAATCCTGAGTGTCATGGCCTGGAGCTCCAGCATGGTAAGCACACTTTTTACTTGCATTGAAGCCCTTTCCACTCGGGTTGGCTGGTGGAAGGAGATGAGTGATTTTCTTCTGAGCTGTCAGAAGTTTGAGAATATTTTCGAGTGAGTCCCTTAAGGGTGTGAACACTCTTGTACGTCTGACTTCTCCACTTTTTGGCAATGGAGGGTTTGAAGACTGTACTTGAAAAGGAAAATTGTTTTTCCTCTGAATAGGCAAGTTTTGATTGCCTTTTTATCCTTCTGGTATCAAGGAAACATCCTCTTCTTTATTCTTATGGACCCTCCGGGGGTTGTTTCCATAACTCCCAGATTGGATGTGCTCAGCTCCGACTTTTAAAGCGGTAAGGTCTTGAATCTTTCCTGACTTCAATCCCATTTCAGTCATTTCTTTGTGCTTAATCATTTCTGAGAATGACTTTCCTATTCCAGCTAGGACCCTCTCATAGAATGGAGCTTCTTGAATGTCTATGAAGGTTATCACCATTTCAGACTCAGTCATAGATCGGATAACTTGAGCAGCCAGACGCCTCCATCTTCGGCCATACTCCCTGAATAACTCGTTGACTTGTTTCTTGACCTTGGTAATTTGATACCAGTTTGAAGCCATCTGAGTTTGAAAGCTGTATTGACTGAGGAAAACATGGGTTAACTCCTTCCAGCTAAGAATTTTGGAGTTATCTAATCTTGTGTACCATGTTCTGGGTATAAATGTGAGACCCCAAATTTTATGAAATGAAAGTATTCAATTTCCTTATAATTATTCTATTTAGTAAATAGTTAAATTGATAAAAGGTTTATGTGAATTTTTTTTAAAGTAAACAAGTTTTCATAAAATAATCGGTGATAAAAGTATAGTAATACGTGTGGTTGCGTAGTAGCACACGGTACAGATTATTGATGCTTACGTGAGAAGTCACTCAATTTTATTCAATTATTGTCACAATATTTTATATTATTAAATCAATAATTGAGATGACACAGTTATTAATATTAGAAATTGCAATATTTACAATATCTATAAGTTCTGTAAAGTAGAGGTTTGGTCACCTAATTGCGCGCCAATAAGGAGAAATCCTTATCGGAAAGCCCCCTTTTTCCTGGGAACGACCTGGTTGTTAAATATTGTGAGTTGAAATATTAATGATGAATAAGTTCATGTTGATTAAAGATGAAATTGATAGTTCTATTGTGTTGGAATTATTAGTGTTAGTGGAAATCGACATTTATTTCGATATTAAGTGATGTCTAGAAGTTATACTGACCAGTCGGGTAATTAATCGGATAAATGAGCAATAAATTGCTATAAATTCACATGATTATAACTATTTGTTCACATGTGTGTACTATTGATTCACATTCTTGTACTATTAGGGGAGTTGGTGCAAGATTGATAATACTTGCATGACTAAGTTAAAAATGGATGTATAGATGGAGGTACTATACTGTGATTCGTATTTTCACATGATTATAACTATTGATTCACGTGATTGAACTATTGATTCACATTATTTAGTATTAGGGGAGGTGATGCAAGTTTGATAATATTTGCAAGACTAAATTAAAAATGAAGAAAAAGAGGAAGGTATTATACTATAATATTTTGAGCCCCAAAACGTGCAATTATCGAAAGTATATTTTCCTATAAATAGAAGCTCATTCTTCCTTCATTTCTCACCAATTCACAAAAGCTATAGAGCAATTATTATAGAGAGAAATAAGAAGAGAAGTCTGTTACCTCACTATTCCAGTATCCAATTTTTCTAAGGTAAGGGATATCATTATTGTGTAAGGGATATTATTATTATAGTAAGGGGTATTATTTCTTTCGTATTCATGAAGAGAATTATTTTTTTCCAATACTCGTAAGGGGTATTCATGAAGAGAATTATTTTCTTTTAATACTCGTAAGGGGTATTATTCTTTCGTATTCATGAAGAGAGTTATTTTCTTTCAATACTCGTAAGGGTTGTTATTCTTTCGTATCCATGAAGAGAGTTAATTTCTTTCAATACTCGTAAGGGTTGTTACTCCATTCTTTATTATTATGTTGGAATAACCTTTCTATGCGAAGTACCGCATACATGGTGAAATTCTTCTGTTATTCCATTTTTTATTATTCTATAGGAAAAGACTATTTTAAAAGTAAACCCTTATAACTCCTTGTGGTTAACTCCAAAATTTGTAAAATTTTTATTGGGAGTACATGTATATAACAGGAGTATATCCTGTAAATTTCAGAATTTTTGGACAAAAGTACAATTTATGATAAATGTCTAAATATTTGGAAGTTTTAGCTATATGAAAAATAGTAAATAAATTTTAAAAATTCTGAGAAAAATATATGTTCAATATGGGACTATATTCTGCTAAATCCTAGAAAAGAAATATTTTTGGGACTGATTTGATATTTTTTAATGAAAATGAACTAGTTATGAGTAAATGAATTAAATATGTTATGTGAAGTAACAAAATTGGAAAATAAAATTTTATGGCTTGGAAATCCTATATAAGGTATATGCAGTTTTGTGATGAGAGTTTTGGTTATTGATGATGAAATCTTATGAGTTTGACATTTTAGGATGATTAAATGCATTAATTAGTAAAGTGTAAAAAATTAAAATAAATTGTTTATAAGTTTAAAAAATGATTAAAATATTGTTATAATATTAATGATTTTAGATTATGAGATTATTAAGTGATTGATAACATTTGGTTATTATTGAACGCTAGATAAATTGTATTAAAAATGTTTAAAATTTATCATTTATCTCATTTGATTGATTCTTTATATCATTGTAATTATCCCCATGCTTATATTATGATGAAAGTCATCTGTGGACTGTAGTGCATAGATGGACTTGGTATGATTATGACCAGGAATTATTCGGTATAATCATGACCGTAATGTTACAAATGATATGGTAAAAGTCCTTTTTGACCCGTAGTGCATTGATGGACAGTTTTTGGTATGATTATGGCCATGGATTCTCTTCGACCAAGGGTGCAAAGATGAATTTTTTTATGGCATGATCATGATTGTGGATGAAAACATGATTTTCTCTGGCCCGTAGTGCATAGATAATTCGTGGTCGTAATACTAACGAATATCCTTGGCTGTAGTGCAGGGATGATTCGATGATGTGGATTAATTATTGAGCTGAGTTTCAGCAATGAAATATTTATTCATAGATGTGATAATAATGAATATCCTTGGCTCGTAGTGCATGGATAATTCATGGATGTGATATTAACGAATATCCTTGGCTGTAGTGCAGGGGTGATTCGATGATGTGGATTATTTATGAAGCTGAGTCTCAGCGATAAAATAATTATAATAAAATTTTAAATTCGTAGAAGATAGTAGATATCATGCTCTACTTGACTCTTATAAAATACAGTTATATGTATTTAGCTTGTAGTGTAAAGATGAATTGTTAATATATATCTTTGGCCGTAGTGCAAAGATGAAATTATTAGTATGATTATGGGTAGGAATTGTGATTTGGTATAATCATGGTTTTTGATGTTTCAGGTGAAGATAGGTGATGAAAATTATTTTCGTGTTGGGTGCAAAGAGGAATTTAGAATCACAATTATAATTACGAGTTATTCATATGGTTGTGGACATGAATTGTTGATTGATGTTATAGGGGTAAAACATTATTGGTGGAATTTTAACATAGAGAATATAATAGACCTAATGGTCTATTTGACTCTTCTAATGGATTGTTCATTCCGCTGCAACTATGATTGAAAAGTTTTATCATCTACCATATGTTCTAAATCTCTGATTTATTACAGATGAAGGCTATTGATGATGTAAATTATCTTTAGTCATGATATTCTTTACTGGGCTAGTTGTGCTCACCCTTTTTGTTTCACAATTCATTTCAGGTAATAAGAGTGTTGTCGGGTCGAGCGGGGATAACAGAAGAATAGAACAGTGGTCTATAGCTGTTGAGGTTCTCCCTAAATAGTATGGAAATAATTTTATTGAAAACTTTAGATAAGTGTCTCGTATTATATACGACATTTAATATTTAATTTTGGTGAACCAAATAGGGTGAGGTGAACCCAATTTTGGAAGGGTCTTTTGCCACTATCATACAAGATGTCTAATGACATACAACCTCATGTTATCATAAGATAGGGTTGTGCACAACCAATTGCTGAGTATGTCTACGAGCACTACCTATATGATCTTGGAGTTTGGTTAAAATATAGTGTTCAACTGCAGACAATGGAGATAGTTATATATCAAGAGAAGACTCACCATTGGAAGGAACATGATAGTAATCTTCTCATTTTTCTTTGGGGTTTATTGGGTCAACCAAGGATAATTCTGTTGACATATGATATCTATCATAACCTAGACGCATGGCCTCCCATGTACGAAGGTTTCCTTGAGCATTTTCCAAAGATTTTAATTTGTAAAACAGTTATTGAATGTACCTTTATGTAAGGTGCAATTGTGACATGAGTCAGAGTTGGTATATATATTTGTATTTAAACTCACAGTATACATGTCATCGTATTTTGCACGATAGTTGTATAAATAAAGTTGTTAGTAGTGTATTTTCTGGCGACTCAAGATGGGTGATGTATACCTATTTTGGGGGCGTCACATTTGGTATCAGAGCTTGGGGATATGACCTCTAAAGGAGATATTAGTCTAGAATTAGGAGGGGAGAGACAAGTAATATACTTCGCTAGGGTGTGACTTACCTAAGCCGAAATTTTTACTTGATAAGTTGACAATTTGTGATTTGTTAATTGACCTTTGTTTTGAAGATATAATCTAGAATGATATCTGAAATACAGGAGATGAGCAATGAAAAAATCATGATACAGAGGATATAACCGGGAAGGTACAATCCGAAAAGAAATTAAGGTATTCTTATCTCTTCGAATACCAGATACGTACGTAAATTTTGAGGGCAAAATTTCATAAGGAGTGGAGATTGTGAGACCCCAAATTTTATGAATAAAGATTTAAATTTCTCAAAATATTTTTTTTAAATATTATGGTGTCGATTTGATATAATATTATAGTTATGGGTAATATTTATAAATTTGGCAAAGTATGTAATTTGTTATATAATATTCGATTGGTCGGGGAATATTCTTTTTGTCAGGGAATATTCGTACAACGGAACAATCATTGGTGGACCCCACAACAGAATTATTGTTGGAATGAGAAAATGACAAAAATATTTTTATGAAAATAACGGCGGAAGTTTTACCGTTAATTATTGAAACACTCAGTGTTAAAAGTACAGCAATACGCGTGGTTGCATAGTAGCGCACGATATTGATTATTGATGCTTACGTGAGAAGTCACCCAGTTTTGTTCAATTATTGTTACAGTAATTGCTGCATAGTACCTCACGTTATTTGATTCAATTATTGTCAATATTTTATATATTATTAAATCAATAATTGAGATGACAGAGTTATTAATATTATTTTTTGTAATATTGACGATATCTAGAAGTTTTGTCAAGGAGAGGTTTGGTAACCTAATTGCGCGCCAATAGGGAGAAATCCTTATTGGAAAGCCCCCTCTTTCGTGGGAACGACCTGGTCGATTAATAGTGCGAATTATAATAATGATGATAAAGTTTATTTTATTATTATTATAAATGTAATAAAATAGAATATTTTTTATAAAGTTTTTGTTTTATTTGATTATAAATATAATATAATATATTTTATTATTCATAGTATTTGCATAGTGCCTCTATAGTATTTGTATAGTAAAATCTTTTTATATAAAACATAATACTTTTATAAAGTTATTTGTTTTATTAGATTATAAATAAAATATATTATATTTTAGTATGCATAGTGTTTACATAGCGCCTGCATAGTATTTGCATATTAAAATTTTTTTATATAAAGCAGAATACTTTTATAAAGTTATTTATTTTATTAGATTTTAAATAGAATATATATTATATTTTATTATGCAGCATAGTGCCTGCATAGTATTTGCATAGTAAATTTTTTTTATATAAAACAGAATACTTTTATAAAGTTATTTGTTTTATTAGATTTTAAATAATATATATATATATATATATATATATATATATTAAATATAATATATTATATTTTATTGTATAGTATCCTTTCCATTCTCCTATAAATAGGATGCTTAGTTAGAATTGAAAAACACACCAGAAATTCAGAGAATTCTTTTTCTATAATCTTGAGCATATTTCTTTAGAGTTTTGAGAAGCTTTGAGCGTAGAAAATAGTATAAATTTTCTTCAAGAATATCCTCGCCCTACCCATCAGAATACTCTTCTTTTTAAGGTAAGGGATATTATTATTATAGTAAGGGGTATTATTCTTTCGTATTCATGAATAGAGTTATTTTCTTTCAATACTCGTAAGGGTTGTTATTCCATTTATTATTATGTTGGAATAACCTATCTATGCGAAGTACCGCATGTAGGATTTCGGCACAGAAACACACAGCAGAAATAGAACAATTTAAGGCAATTTCGAAACCCTAAACAGGATCCATGCGAAAATCAATAAACTCAGTGGTTAGAAATTATACCGATTATGATACTGAAATTGATGCACTCGAATCTCCAACGCAATCCAAATGAATCGCCCCTCTACGGTATCCACACGAACGCTCCGAGAATCATCCTACGATCTGCAGAAGAAGGAACTGTGGTACTAGCCACCAAGGATGAGGATTTCGAAACGATTTCTCTCTAGTCTCTCTCTAAGAGCGGCTAGGGTTTTGGTTTATAATAATACCTAAAATGGTTGCTACATATCATATATATAGCCATTAAAAAATATTATTCAAAACCTAATTATATAAAATCCAAATATATATATATATATATATATATATATATATATATATATATATATATCTTAATTAAGTCTCACTTAATTTATATACAAATTATCCTTTTAATTTAAATTTGTGATTTAAACACTATTAATTGTATTAATATATTTAAATCCTTAAAATTTAAATTAATTCCCTTTTAAATTATGGTTTATGTGTGTGACCCTATAGGTTATTATTACATTGATAATAATTTTAAAATCATATTACAAAATTATAAACAGTGAGTGGCATCTAGTAATGCATCACTGCTACCCAAGTAATAATAAGATCAATGATTCGATGCAACCTTTTCGTGACCAATGTTTCAATGTAATTTAATCCTTTTAACCTTAATATCCTAGATTAAACTCGAGTCATGGAATGTGTCATACTCTTTATAATTTAATCTGAGTTTTCTTGATCAATGAGTAGACTATATGAAACAAATCACTATTTGAGGATGGCCATACATTTCATAGTCATACTCAATTAAGAGGCCTATGGATATCACCCCTAATATATAAGAAGGTTAAATTCCATCTAGATCACTCATATTCCTCACACGATTCATGATGTACCCAATAATCACCTTTATAGTCCACCCTATTAAAGGTGACATTTGATGATATCAAAGTACATAAATTCTCGTGTAGTAATATAGTGATTTCGGGTCGGAGGACCATTACATCATTGTCACTATGAGAATTTCTAATGACACTTCACATAATGCTCCATATAGAATTCTCATGGTGGGTCTGTCCAGTACATCGTTCTCTAATATGTACCTATGCATTGACTTAATATCTTATATATTTATGACCAATGATATTTGGTCATCAGTCAATCCACATACTAGTCTCAATGCATCATTGTTGTTCCATCAACAATGATACTCGACTAGGGACATTTAAGAACAATGATACTAATTGTAATTATATAATCTCATGTTCAAGTCACATACTTGAAACTATATAATTTGTATCACTATTCTAAGGAATTTTATTATGTTAACATTTATATAACGCAGTAAATAAAACCATAATAAAATAATTCATTTATTCAATCAAATATAATATCAAAATGTTAAACAATTATATCAAATAATTGGCCTCTAGGGCATAAACTCTAACAGTCTCCCACTTGCACTAAAGGCAATCACTCATGTATCTAATACCCATGAAACTAATGTGACCTTCATGCTTCTGCTGCTACATAGCTTTGGTCAGTGGATCTGCAACATTATCATCTATTGGCACTCTTCCTATAGGTATATCTCCTCTATCAATGATTTCACGGATGAGATGGTACCGCCTAAGTATATGCTTGGATCGTTGGTGAGATCTGGGTTCCTTAGCCTGTACAATGGCTCCATTATTATCACAGTATAGAGCAACCGAATCAATAATAGTTGGAACAACACCAAGTTCAGTGATGAACTTTTTAATCCATACAGCCTCCTTGGCTGCACTAGAAGCAGCAATATACTCAGCCCCTGTTGTAGAATCGGCTACTGTCTCTTGCTTCGAACTCTTCCAGCTAACAGCACCACCATTAAGGCAAAACACAAAACCTGACTGAGACTTATAGTCATCATTGTCAGTCTCAAAACTAGCATCTGTGTAAACCTTTACTGCTGGTTCGTCTTTACCTCCATATACCAAGAAAGAATCTTTAGTCCTCTTTAGGTACTTGAGGATATTCTTGACTACTATACAGTGACCTTCACCTGGATTCGACAGGTATCTGCTCGTTATGCTCCAAACATACGAGACATCCGGACGAGTACATATCATTGCATGCATGATAAATCCAATTGCCAAAGCATAACGGATCTTTCTCATATGCTCCTCATCATCTTGTGTTTTAGGACATTGGGCCTTAGAGATCTTTACACCATGAGTCATGTGTAAGTGTCCTCTTTTTGCCTCTTGCATACTGAACTATTTCAGCACTTTATCAATATATGTACTCTGACTTAGGATGATCATTTTTCTTGATCTATCTCGATAGATCTTGATACCTAAAATGTAGGTTGCATCGCCTAAATCTTTCATGGAGAAACATTTTCCTAACCATGTTTTTACAGCCTGAAATGAAGGAATGTTATTCCCAATAATTAATATGTCGTCAACATATAATATAAGGAATACAATGTGACTCCCACTAACCTTCTTATATACACAAAGTTTATCTTCATTTTTAATAAAGATAAACTCTTTGACTGCTTAATCAAATTGAAGATTCCAACTCCGAGAGGGTTGCTTCAATCCATAAATGGATCGTTACAACTTACATACCTTTCCAGCATCCTTTGGAGTGACAAAACCCTCAGGTTGTGTCATGTACACATCCTCAAGGAGATTTCCATTAAGCAAAGCAGTTTTGACATCCATCTGCCAGATTTCGTAATAATAAAAAGCTGTAATAGCAAGTAAGATCCTGATGGATTTAACCATTACCGCTGGAGAGAAGGTTTCATCATAGTCAACACCTTAAACTTGTTTGAAACCTTTTGCTACCTGTCGGCCTTTATAGGTTTATACATTACCATCCATGTCAGTTTTCTTCTTGAAAACCCACTTGCACCCTATTGGTTTTACCCCTTCGGGTGGATCAACCAAAGTCCATACTTGGTTAGTATACATGGAGTCCATTTTAGATCTCATGCCTTCAGGCCATCTCTCATAATCTGGTCCACTCATAGCTTCTTGGTAGGAAGTAGGCTCATCCCGATCTATGAGCATCACATCGCCATTTTGAGTCACAAAATATCCATAATATTTCTCGGGCTCTTGGCGTGTCCCACCAGATCTACGAATTCCTTGTGTAATTTGAGCAGGTCCACTTTCAACAATTTCTTGTGGTTCCTTCTCACATTCCAACTCAGGTTCAATGATATTTTGTGGTTCTCGAATTTCTTCGAGTTCTACTTTCCTCCCACTATTTCCTTTAGAGACAAATTCTCTTTCCAGAAAAATACCAGTTCGACCAACAAACACTTTATTCTCAGAAGGTTTGTAGAAATAATACCCTTTTGTTTCTTTTGGGTATCCCACAAAATTACATTTGTCAGATTTGGGTCCGAGCTTGTCCGAATCCAGACGTTTTACAAATGCCTCGTAACCCCAAATCTTCATGAACGATATACTAGGACGTTTCCCAGTCCACATCTCATATGGTGTCTTTTGAACTATCTTTGTAGGAACACGGTTAAGTGTGAATGCAGATGTCTCTAGGGCATGACCCCAGAAGCTTATTGGAAGATCTGTATGACTCATCATTGATCGTACCATGTCCAACAAGGTGCGATTTCTCCTCTCAGAGGATTCAGATTTGTGTCTCATAAGATACACATATCCATATCTACTAAAGTCGTCAATAAATGTAATGAAATAATAAAACATATCTCTTTCTAACAAACTCATGGGTCCACATACATCACTATGTATAAGTCCCAATATATCGCTAGCCCGTTCACTGTGTCCAGTGAAAGGGGCTTTAGTCATCTTGCCAAATAAACAAGATTCACATTTTTCATATAATTCAAAATCAAATGAATCCAAAAATCCATCTTTATGAGTTTTGATATGCGTTTCTCAATTATATGGCCCAAACGACAGTGCCAGAGATATGTCGAATTTGAATCATTTGATTTAAATCGCTTTGTATTTATGTTATAGATAGGTATTTCTAAATCAAGAATATAAAGACCGTTAAACAATTGCGCAACACCATAGCAAATATCATTTAAGTAAAATGAACAACGATTGTTCTTAATTATAAATGAAAAACCTTTCTTATCCAAACAAGAAACAGAAATAATATTTTTGCTTATAGCAGGCACATAATAACAATCCTCTAATTCTAATACTAGCCCTGTGGGCAAAGATAAGTGATAAGTTCCTACGGCCAGTGCATCAACTTTTGCTCCATTTCCAACTCGTAGGTCAACCTCTCCTTTTGCCAAAGTCCTACTCCTTCGAAGTTCCTACACATTAATACAAATATGAGAACCACATCCAGTATCCATTACCCATAATGTAGAAGTAGACAAATTGACTTCTATAACATATATACCTGAATCAAAAGTTACACTTCCTTTCTTTTTCTTCACTTCTTCCAAATAAGCATGACAATTCCTCTTCCAGTGTCCAGGTTTTCCACAAAAGTGACAATCACCTTCTTTAGCCACCCCACATTTAGGTTTTAAAGTCTGTTTGGTTTTGGAATTAGGTTTGGCACCAGAATTAGATCATATCTTTTTCTTGCCTTTCCATTTTCCCTTAGTATTCCCCTTTTGCACCATCATTATGGGAGCGAGTTCTACCTTTTTTATGTTGTTCTCAGCAGTTCTTAACACGCTCAACAACTCAGTAAGGGGTTTCTCAATTTCATTCATAAGATAGTTCATAACAAATTGAGAATAGCTGTTGTTCAAGGAATGCAAAACAAGATCAGTCTGGGCTTCCGGAGTGATTGGAAAACCCAACCTATCAAGGTACTCAATATACCCAATAATTTTCAGCACATGTGGACCAACTAGATCACGTTCACCCATCTTGCAGTGATACAATGCCTTGCTTGTATCATACATTTCCTGTGGAGCATGCTCTTCGAACAATTTCTTGAGATGCTTGATCATCTCATAAGCATCCATCAACTCATGTTGCTTCTGAAGCTAAGCGTTCATGGTTACTAGCATGAGACAACTCACGTCTAGAGCATCATCTTGATGCTTCTTGTAAGCATTATGCTCCGCACATGGTGCAGTGACAGCTGGTGCTGCAAGAATGGGCCCATCAAGGACATATAGCTTGCGCTCTTGTTTGAGGACAATCCTCAAGTTTCCTGTGCCAGTCAAGGAAATTAATCCCACTCAGCTTGTCCTTCTCAAGGACTGATCGTAGTGAAAGACTACTTGTGTTGTTGTTGTTTGCCATTGATATCTACAATTTATTAGTGCCAAAATAATAAGTCAAATTGCAGAGTTGATATTATGTAATTGATAATAGTACATTCAAAATATACCTCCCACTATTTTATTCAAATTAATAGCCCTCACCATTAATTCGGAAAGTATTTTCTATTAAATCTTTCTAGTGAGCCAAGATCCATATTTCATTATAACTTAAGTTAGCTTTGGCTAATCTCTAAAAAATGATTATTTAGGTAGACAACCCTTTTGTTAATTATATCATATATAACTCTTGGATAGTTTGGTAAAAACATTTGTTCTAGTCCATCTAATGATACATACCAAACTCTATGCCTCTAAGTCCACAATCCTATTGAGATAACTTAGTTAAGTCGGGCCCAATGATTTTAACAGTTTGGATATCACAATTATCATATCGCATCTTACCTAGATAAATAGGGTACCTTGCTTTGGCAAACCTACATCTATTGATCAAGGTCTTGATGAGTGTTATTCTTTGGAAGGCATCTGATTTAGACTTAATAATATAATGAGGGATTTAATTAATAAATTTAGATCTCACCAATTTGAATCTTATTAAACATGCACATTATTTATCATATCATATCACATATAAGCATAAATAAAGTGCAAAATTAAATGTGTCACAGTTATGGCCCAATCCAATGTCAATCTTTTCAAGTTAATGAAAGATTGAAGGTCAATCTAAGTTGGTAAAAGATTTTAAAATAAGTAGCTTCCTTGGATCTTCCTCAAGCATGTGCCTCCTTTCCATCATCACCTTTCATCATGTTCTCCATCTTGACATCTTCATCGATTACAGATTATTACATGACATAAAGAAACCTCGAGTTACATTCGAGGGGATTTAGATTAGAAGAGAATATTACATTAGATTTTATAGAAAGGCACGACATGCAAGCCGTATTTCAAAACCATAAACCACTAACCTATGGGTCAAAAAGCCATAACTGTACTCCATGCATATCATAATAAGCATATAATAGTTTATATAAAATTAAAGAATAATATATAACAAATTGGGGTCACGACCATCGTGCGCAACGACGGGGGGGGGGGGGGTTCCAAGGGGGGGTTCCAAGGGGGGGGTCTCCCCCTGGCGGTGGTCTGGCAGAATTTTTCCATACGAATCTCTGAAACAGTTTCAGAATCATATATTTAATCCACCAAAATAGTCATAATAACAATACACCCGGTACATATCATATATATCCAGTTTCAATTAATCATATTAAACTGAATTTGTATACTTCTAATCAAATTAGAACATAAGTTGTATATTGTTATTACGCCATATAAGATACAATTAACAGAACATCATATACGTGCATATCTATTACTGATATTCATAATACTAGAATATGTCGATTATAGAATATCATATACTCAATTAACAGAACATCATATACATGCATATCTATTACTGATATTCATAATAACAGAATATGTCGATTACAGAATATCATATACTCAATTTCAGTTCAGTAAAATTATATCATCATATATCATATATATCAAAAACAATATAATAAATTTTAGATTGATAAAATTGTATCATCACATATCATATATATCGAAAATAATTAAACACGTTATCTGAATTAATCATTTCGCAAGTAGCTCTGATACCACTGTAGGATTTCGGCACAGAAATGCACAGCAGAAATAGAACAATTTAAGGCAATTCCGAAACCCTAAATAGAATCTATGCGAAAATTAATTAACTCGGTGGTTAGAAATTATACCGATTGTAATACTGAAATTGATGCGCTCGAATCTCCAACGCAATCCAAATGAATCGCGCCTCTGCAGTATCCACACGAACGCTCTAAGAATTGTCCTACGATCTGCAGAAGTAGGAACTGCGATACTAGCCACCAAGGATGAGGATTTCGAAACGATTTCTCTCTAGTCTCTTTCTAAGAGCGGCTAGGGTTTTGGTTTATAATAATACCTAAAATGGCTGCTACATATCATATATATAGCCATTAAAAAATATTATTTAAAACCAAATTATATAAAATCCAAATATATATATATCTTAATTAAGTCTTACTTAATTAATATACATATATACAAATTATCCTTTTAATTTAAATTCATGATTTAAACACTATTAATCATATTAATATATTTAAATCCTTAAAATTTAAATTAATTCCCTTTTAAATTATGTTCTATGTGTGTGACCCTATAGGTTATTATTACAATGACAATAATTTTAAAATCATATTATAAAATTATAAACAGTGAGCGACATCTAGTAATGCATCACTGCTACCCAAGTAATAACAAGATCGATGATTCGATGTAACCTTTTCGTGACTAATGTTTCAATATAATTTAATCCTTTTAACCTTAATATCCTAGATTAAACTCGAGTAATGGAATGTGTCATACTCTTCATAATTTAATCTGAGTTTTCTTGATCAATGAGCAGACTATATGAAAAAATCACTATTTGAGCATGACCATGCATTTTATAGTCCTACTCAATCAAGAGGCCTAAGGATATTACCCCTAATATATAGGAAGGTTAAATTCCATCTAGATCACTCATATTCCTCACACGATTCATGATGTACCCAATAATCACCTTTATAGTCCACCCTATTAAAGGTGACATTTGATGATATCAAATTACATAAATTCCCGTGTAGTAATATAGTGATTTCAGGTCGAAGGACCATTAAATCATTGTCACTATGAGAATTTCTAATGACACTTCACATAATGCTCCATATAGAATTCTCATGGTGGGTCTGTCCAGTACATCGTTCTCTAACATGTACCTGTGCATTGACTTAATATCTCATATATTTATGACCAATGAGATTTGGTCATCAGTCAATCCACATACTAATCTCAATGCATCATTGTTGTCCCATCAACAATGATACTCGACCAGGGACATTTAAGAACAATGATACTAATTGTAATTATATATATCTAATGTTCAAGTCACATACTTGAAACTATATAATTTGTATCACTATTCTAAAGAATTATATTATGTTAACATTTATATAACGTAGTAAATAAAACCATAATAAAATCATTCATTTATTCAATCAAATATAATATCAAAATGTTAAGCAATTATATCGAATAATTGGCCTCTAGGGCATAAACTCTAACACCGCATACATGGTGAAATTCTTCTGTCATTCCATTTTTTATTATTATGTTGGAATAACCTGTCTGTGCGGTCTATCGCATGCCTGGTGAATTCTGTTGTTATTACATTCTTTATTATTCTGTTGGAACATCTTGTCTGTGCGGATTACGCATGACGTGGTTCCATTCTTTATTATTCTGTTGAAATGATCTGTCTACGTGCATTAGCGCATGGCGGGCGAAAATCCATTTGCAGTTTTGTAATTTTTCTGACCATAAAAATTTCTGAAAAAATTTGAAATGATAATTTGATGAGTTTTCTATATTGTGTCCAAAAATGGAGATTTTTGGATGTATAGATTAGGAGTTTATGAATTTTATGGGAAAAGACTATTTTAAAGGTAAACCCTTATAACTCCTTGTGGTTAACTCCAAAATTGGTGAAATTTTTATTGGGAGTACATGTATATAAACGAAGTATACCGTATAAATTTCAGAATCTTTGGACAAAAGTAAAGTTTATAAAAAATGTCTAAATATTAGGCAGTTTTGGCCATATGAAAAATAGTAAATAAATTTTTAAAATTCTAAGAAAAATATATGTTTAATATGATACTATATTCTGCTAAATCCCAGAAAAAAAAAATTTGGAAATGATTTGGTATTTTTCATGCAAATAAACTAGTTACGAGTAAATGAATTAAATATGTTATGTGAAGTTATAAAATTGGAAAATAGAATTTTATGGCTTGAAAATCCTATATAAGGTATATGCAGATTTGTGATGAGAGTTTTTGTTATTGATGATGAAATCTTATGAGTTTGACATTTTAGGATGATTAAATGCATTAATTAATAAAGTGTAAACAATTAAAATAAATTATTTATAAGTTTAAGAAATGATTAAAATATTGTTATAATATTAATGATATTAGATTATGAAATTATTAACTGATTGCTAACATTTGGTTATTATTGAACGCTAGATAAATTGTATTATAAATGTTTAATATTTATCCTTTATCTCATTTGATTGATTCTTTATATCATTGTCATTATCATCATGTTTATATTATGGTGAAAGTCATCTGTGGACTATAGTGTATAGATGGACTTGGTATGATTATGACCAGGGATTATTCGGTATAATCATGACCGTAATGTTACAAATGATGTGGTAAAAGTCCTCATTGTCTCGTAGTGCAATGATGGACAGTTTTTAGCATGATTATGGCCATTGATTCTCTTCGGCCAATGGTGCAAAGATGAATTGTTTTATGGCATGATCATGATCGTGGATGAAAACACGATTATCTTTGGCCCGTAGTGCATAAATAATTCGTGGTCGTAATACTAACGAATATCCTTGGCTGTAGTGCAAGGATGATTCGATGATGTGGATTAATTATTGAGATGAGTCTCAACAATGAAATATTAATTGATGGATATGATAATAATGAATATCATTGGCCCATGGAGCATGGATAATTCATGGATGTGATATTAACGAATATCATTGGCTGTAGTGCAGGGGTGATTCGATGATGTGGATTATTTATTAAGCTGAGTCTCAGCAATAAAATAATTATAATAAACTTTTAAATTCGTAGAAAATAGTAGATATCATGCTCTACTTGACTCTTCTAAAATACAATTGTATGTCTTCAGTCTGTAGTGCAAAGATGAATTGTTAATGAATATCTTTGGTCGTAGTGCAAAGATGAAATTATTAGTATGATTATGAGCAGGAATTGTGAATTGGTATAACCATAATTTTTGATGTTTCAGGTGAAGATAGGTGATGAAAATTATCTTTGTCTTGGGTGCAAAGAGGAATTTAGAATCACAATTATGATTACGAGTTATTCATATGATTGTGTTCAGGAATTGTTGATTGATGTTACAGGGATAAAACATTATTGGTGGACTTTTAACATAGAGAAGATAATAGACCTGATGGTCTATTTGACTCTTCTAATGGATTGCTCGTTCCGATGCAACTATGGTTGGAAAGTTTTATCATCTACCATATGTTCTAAATCTTTGATTTATTACTGATGAAGGCTATTGATGATGTAAATTATCTTTAGTCATGATATTATTTACTAGGCTAGTTGTGCTCACCCTTTTTGTTTCAAAATTCATTTCAGGTATTAAGAGTGTTGTCGGGTCGAACGGGGATAACAGGAGAATAGAACGGTGGTCTATAACTGTTGAGATTCTCCCTAAATAGTATGGAAATAATTTTATTGTGAACTTTAGATAAGTGTGTCGTATTGTATACGTCATTTGATATTTAATTTTGGTGAACCGAATAGAGTGAGGTGAACCCAACTTTGGAAGGGTGTTTTGCCACTATCATACAAGATGTCTAATGACATACAACCTCGTGTTATCATAAGACAGGGTTGTGCACAACCATTTGCTGAATATATATCTACAAGCACTACCTATATGATCTTGGAGTTTGGTTAAAATATAGTTCTCAACTGCAGACAATGGAGATAGTTATATATCAAGAGAAGACTCACCATTGGAAGGAACATGATAGTAATCTTCTCATTTTTCTTTGGGGTCTATTGGGTCAACCAAGGATAATTCTGTTAACATATGATATCTATCATAACCTAAACGCATGGCCTCCCATGTACGAAGGTTTCCTTGAGCATTTCCCAAAAATTTTAATTTCTAAAATAGTTATTGACTGTACCTTTTTGTAAGGTGCAATTGTGAAATGAGTCAGAGTTGGTATATATATTTGTATTTAAACTCACAGTATACATGTCATCGTATTTTTCACGACAGTTGTATAAATGAAGTTGTCAGTAGTGTATTTTCTGGCGACACAAGATGAGTGATGTATACCTATTCTGGCGGCGTCACAATAGCATGACAAGTTTTGATATGAAAAGGGAATGCATGTTCACATATTCCTTTATATTTTCCATTACATTGAGATTGTCATGGAAATGAAATTACAAGTAACTGAAATGGGAAGGTATGAAGAGACTTCCCTCCGCGTTAGGTTTATCAGAGGCTGACCTATCTTAGGCTACTCTCACGGCTTTTTGGCATGAAGGGTCCCATATCATCGCAATTTACTTGATGGGAAGTTAATCCGATCTTTCAACTAGAGCAAATCTGGGTGGTGCCTTTCCTGAGCCTCATGGAATTAGTCTCCTGATGAGTCCAGTAATCAAACACCGACAGGATAGCTTCCTGGTGGAGGGACCATACAAAATACATTCACATACATTGCGTCTCATCGTATGGAAATGATGACATGTGCGAAGCACTAATATCACAGGCAGATATGGTGCGAATCACTAAGTGCAGTAAGTAAAGCATTAGTATACATTCATTCAAATGTAAATACAGTATCCACACACAAGCAGATAAAAGTTTTGAAAAGCTTTAATAGCGGCTTAAGCCCTCTTACTGGAGTCCCTAGCAGAGTCGCCACCTGTCGACGTTGGGATTTTTATTTGCACCTTTTTGTTCTTGTCTTTTGGTATTCTCAACTTAGGTGAGATTTGTTGGAAAAAACAAGTTTGAAAAGGTCTGATATTTATATGTCGACGATTTGACTGTAAAAGTCGCCAATTAGTATTTTTAAATGGTTGCACCAACTCAACTGAGAAATGGTTTGCACATAGACCTAGTGATGTGACACTGTTTAACTGGTCTACAAACACAAAAATTCGTTAGGGTCCGGGGGCTTGATTAAGCGGAGGGAAGGTGTTAAGCACCCCCCGACTTCTGTGATAACACTGTTACCGCCATTTTTCAATTTAAACTTTTATCTAAATGTGTGTGTGTGTGTGTGTGGGTGTGTGTGTGTGGGTCTATGTGCAGTTGTCTGGAAGTAGTGCTATGCCTCGTTTGCACCTAAATACAAAGGGTTTGACTTTTGTATAAAAGTTCAATTTTAACAAGATATAACAGTGATGTTTTGTAAAATAGGTTTTTCAAATGCTTATGATTAATAATAATTGAGGCCTTTGATATTTCCATTATATATATATATATATATATATATATATATATAATGCACCATCTCGGACCATCACTCCATTCCCCGACTAGTCCCGTCTATGTTCTCATTTTCTGAAGAGAACAATGAAAGCAAAGGGTGAGCTCAACTAGCCCAGTAAGAAATATTATGACTTAGATAAAGAAGAATAAATTATTGTTAGCCTTTTACAGTGTTAAACTGATAAAATACAATAGACATCAAGTTTAATTGCAACGGAACAAACAATCCATTAGAAGAGTCAAGTAGAGCATGATATCTACTACTCCCTCTGTCCCAAATTAACTGCTCAGTTTTGACTTTTTTAAAGTCAAATTGACTATTTTTAGAATTAATAATTAAGCATATATAAATATATTTTTAAAATTATAAAAATTAGGATTAGTAATAAATTGTATATACTTTCTTTTGTTATAATCTCTTCACCTATATTTTAACAAAAATAGCAAAAAGATTAGATTTAAAAATGGTCAATTTGACTTTAAAAAGTCAAAACTGAGAAATTAATTTGGGACGGAGGGAGTATCTTCTATTATTTAAAAAGTTTATCATCAATTTTATCGCTGAGACTCAGCTTAATAAATAATCCACATCACCGAATCATCCCTACACTACGGGCCAAGGATATTCATTAGTATCACGACCACGAATTATCCATACACTACGAGCCAAGGATATTCGTGTTTTCACCAATAGTCATGATTATGCCAACAAATGTGCATTAATGCACTATGGGCCAATGAGGACTTTTACCGCATCATTTGTAATATTACGGGTCATTATTATACCGAATAATCCCTTGTCATAATAATACCAATCAACAATTCATCTATGCACTACAGCCAAAGATGACTTTCATCATAATATAAGCATGAGGATGATGACAATGATATAAAAATTCAATTAAAAGAAAGTAAAGGATAAAATTTTAAAGATTTATAATTTAATTTATCCAGAATTAAATAATGTCCAAATTGTCAACATGATACTGCTTTGTAGAGTAAAATTCAAGAATAATATTGTATCAAAAATGATTTGGACCGAAAAGAAATCAATTTTTGTCATAAATAGTACCCCGTGAATAGTACTTCAGGAATAGTACCCCGTGAAAAGTACTCTGGCATAAAAAAGTTAAAAATTATCAAGAATGCTCAGAATAATATTTTCATGAAAAGATACTGGATGAAGCGCAAATTTCAAGGAAATTCTACTAATTTTATGGAGTATAGAAGCCAAAACTTAACAAGATGAGTACAGAATTTAGAATCTGAAATGAAATAATATTACTTACATACTACAGAGTATGGAAGAAAATATTATTTCAAATGAGTATTGAATAAAAATAATATCCCTTACATTAAAAAGAAGTGTATTCCGACTGGTAGGGTAGAGATATTCTTGAAGAAAACTTATACTGTTTTCTATGCTCAAACCTTCTTTAAACTCTAATGAAATACGTTCAATATTATAGAAGAAGAATTCTCTGATTCTGGTGTGATTTTTAATTCTAAACTAAGCATCCTATTTATAGGAGAATGGAAAGGATACTATTTGAATAAAATCACGGACGCATAGTGTCAAGGGTTCACGGGCTCAACGAATTCGTCTGGAAAATTTTATGGTTTACTATACAAACACTATGCAAACATTATGCATAATAAAATATAATATATTCTATTTTTCACAAAAAACAAAACTTATAAAATATATATTTATATATATTTGAAACATATGCTCCATGCCATCCATTTTCCTTTTTCTCCCGTGATTCCCCCCCTCCCCACCAACTATTAATATATATATATATATATATATATATATATATATATATATATAATATCACACTTATAACACACACTATTTTGAAAAATGAGTAAGTTGGGGTTCATATAATAAGCAAAATTTACAACAAATACTTCATAAAAATCTCTTCAATATTTTTAACAACATTTATTCATCATTATTATAACTTGCAATATTAACAACCAGATCGTTCCCAGAAAAAGAGGTGGCTTTTCGATAAGGATTTCTTCCTATTGACGCGCAATTAGGTAACCAAACCCCTTTCCTCGACAAAACTTTTTGTACATTGTTAATTATGCAGATAATAATATGAACAACTTGTCATCTCAATTATTGATTTAATAATATATAAAATATTGACAATAAATGAATCAAATAACGTGAAGTACTATGCAGCAATTACTGTAGCAATAATTGAACAAAACTGAGTGACTTCTCACGTAAGCATCAATAATCAATACCGTGTGCTACTATGCAACCACGCGTATTATTGTACTTTTATCACCAGGTATTACAACAGTTAACGGTAAAACTTTTGTCGTTATTTTTATAAAAAGATATTTCTGTCTTTTTCTCATTCTGACAATAATTCCGTTATGGGGTCCACCAATGATTATGTCGTCGTACGAATATTCCATGTTAAAATGAATATTCCCCGACAAATCGAATATTATATAACAACTTGCTTACTTTACAAAATTTATAAATATTATCCACAACTATAACATTATAACAAATTCACACATTAATATTCAAAAATGATATTTATAGAAAAACTCATCTTTATTCATAAAATTTGGGGTCTTATAACCTCCCCTTCTTATGAAATTTTGCCCTCAAAATTGGTGTACGTACCTGGTATGACGAAGAGGTGAGGATACCTTGATTTCATTTCAGATTCTAACTCCCAGGTCATTTCCTCAATATTGTGATTTCTTCACAAAACTTTGACTTAAGGTATAACCTTGGAGCGTAAAATATGTTCCTTCTTATCCAAGATTTTAACAGGCGCCTCTTCATACGTTAAATCCTCCGCTATTTCATCCGGTTCTAACTCAATAATGTGGTTCAGGTCTTCCACATATTTACATAACATAGATATGTGAAAAACATTATGAACACGAGACATACTTGGCAGTAAGGGGAGTCTATAAGCCATAGTTCCTACTCGATTGAGGATTTCAAATGGGCCAATGAATCGAGGATTGAGCTTTTCTGTCTTTCCAAATATTGTAACTCCTTTCCATGGAGAAACACATAATAACACATGATCACCAACATTGAATTCCACATCCCTTCGATGAAGATTAGCATAACTCTTTTGTCGATCTTGTGAGGTTTTTATATGTTACCAGATCATTTGGATCATCTCCGTAGTCATGCGTACCAATTTTGGTCCCAACAACATTGCTTCACCCACCTCGTCCCAACATACTAGAAAACGACACCTGCGTCCATACAATGCCTCGAATGGAGCCATGCCGATACTTGTTTGATAACTATTGTTGTAGGAGAATTCCACTAATGGAAAGAATTTGTCCCAACTTCCCTTGAAGTCAAGGATACAGAGTCTTAATAAATCTTCAAGAGTTTGAATAGTCCTCTCCAACTTCCCGTCCATTTAAGGATGATATGCCGAACTAAAACATAAATCTGTGCTCATAGCTTTCTGCAAACTAACCCAAAATCATGAAGTGAATCTTGGCTCTCGATCAGAAACTATGGATACTGGCATACCATGGAGTCTTACAATCTTATTTTTGTATATAGGAGAAAGACGTTCAAGTAAATAAGTTTCTCGTATAGGTAAGAAATGAGTAGACTTGTTTAATCTATCAATAATGACCTAAATCGCATCTATGCATTGAGAAACCTTGGGAAGACAAGTAACAAAATCCATGGTAATGTGCTTCCACTTCCATTTTAGAATTTCAAGTGGTTGCAATGGACCTTTGGCACTTGATGCTTCGCCTTGACTCGTTCACACGTTAAACACCTTGAGATAAACTTTGCAATCTATCTTTTCATATTGCTCTACCAAAATGAATGTCAAAGATCACGATACATTTTGGTACTCCCAGGATGAATTGGAAACAGTGTGTTGTGTGCCTCCATCATGATTTTATACTTCAAATTAGGGTCGTTAGGTACACAAAGTCTGGAGTTGACTCGAAGTATTCCTTCTTCATAGATTCATGCTTCCGGAATAGCACCTTCTTGCACTTTCTTCTTCATACGCCTCAGCTTCAGGTCTGTATCTTGAGTAGCTTTAACTTTATCGATTAAAATTGTTTCTACTTATATATTTGCCATCATCACGTGGGTCCCTGGAGTCTTTAACTCTACCTCCATCCTTTGCAAGTCATACAAAATGGGTCTTTACTTTGACAATATCACACTCGTACCCGCATACGACCTTCTACTTAATGCGTCAGCTACCACGTTCACATTTCCAAGATGGTATTGAATGGTATGATCATAATCTTTCAACAGCTCGAGCCAATGTCGTTGTAGCATGTTAAGTTCCTTTTAGGTTAAGAAATATTTGAGGCTTTTATGATCTGTATAGATCTCCACTTTCTCCCCATACAGGTAATGCCTCCAGATTTTAAGTGTGAAAACGACAGCTGCCAACTCTAGATCATGAGTAGGATAATTTCTCACATATTCTTTGAGTTGTTGTGAGGCATAGGCTATGACTTTTCCATATTGTATGAGAACACATCTTAACCCTCTGCCTAAAGCATCATAGTAGATGACAAATCCCTCCGAACCAGATGGTATTGTCAGAACAGGTGCTGAAATGAGTCTCCTCCTGAGTTCTTGAAAGCTCTTCTCACATTACTCGCTCCAAGCGAATTTTGAATTTTTCCAAGTTTGCTGAGTTAATAGAGTAGCGATTCGAGAAAACCCTTCTACAAATCTCCGATAATAACCAGCTAAACCGAGAAAGCTACGTACTTCGGTCACTAACTTAGGTTGATCCCAGCTTTGTATTACTTCAATCTTTGTCGGGTCAACATATATTCCGTGATTTGATATCATGTGCCCAAGTAATACCACTTCCTTAAGCCAAAACTCGCATTTCTTCAACTTTACGTAGAGCTTGTTTTCACGAAGCTTTTGGAGTATCAGCCTTAAGTGTTGCTCATGATCTTCATGGGTTTTGGAGTAAATGAGGATGTCATCAATAAAGACAACCATAAAATGATCCAAATATTCCTTGAATACTCGGTTCATCATATCCATGAAGGCAGTAGGAGCATTAGTCAATCCAAAAGACATGACTAGAAATTCATACTGCCCGTACCGAGTTCTGAAAGCAGTCTTTGGGATGTCATCAGTTTTAATCTTTAACTGGTGATATCCGAAACGCAGATCAATTTTTGAAAAGAATTTGGCACCTTGCAACTTCTCAAATAGGTCATCAATGCGAGGCAACGGATACCTATTTTTGATGGTGAAATGATTTAACTCCCAAAAATCAATACAAAGTCGCATACTTCCATCTTTCTTCTTTAAGAATAGAATAGGAGCACCCTAAGAAGACGTACTAGGACGAATGAAATCGATGTCTAACAACTCCTGCAGTTAGGTTTTTAACTCCTGAAGTTCAGTATGAGCCATTCGATATGGGGCTTTGGAAATGGATTTTGTACCGGGTTCAAGGTCGATACAAAATTCGATTTCACGCTCTGGGTGTAGGCCAGGAAGTTCTTCAGGGAATACGTCAAGAAATTTATTAACAATAAAAATATCATTCAAATATGACATATTTTTATTTAAATCTGTGACATGGGCTAAGAATGCTTGACATCCGTTGTAAGACCCCGAATTTTATGAAATGAAAGTATTCAATTTTCTCATAATTATTATTTTATTTTGTAAATGGTTAAATTGATAAAGGGTTATAGTTCATGGTGATATTTGAAATTTTTGCAAAGTATGCAAGTTGTTATAAAATATTCATTTGGTCGGGGAATATTCTTTTTGTCTGGGAATATTCATAAGACGACACAATCATTGGTGGACCCCACAACGGAAGTATTGTCATAGTAAGAAAATGATAGAATAATCTTTTTAAAAAAATAATAGCGAAAGTGTTACCGTTAAAAACTGTTGAACTACCCGGTAGTAAAAGTACAGTGATACGCGTGGTTGCATAGTAGCACACGGTGTTGATTATTGATGCTTATGTAAGAAGTCACTCAGTTATACTCAATGAGTGCTACAATAATTATTGCATAATATTTCTCAGGTTATTGATTCGATTATTGCCACAATATCATCTGCATATATGATATATTATTAAATCAATAATTGAGATGATAAAGTTATTCATATTATTAAATTGCAATATTTATAATGTCTAGAAGTTCTGTCAAGGAGAGGTTTAGTCACCTAATTACGCGCCAATAGGGAGAAATACTTATAAGAAAGCACCCTCTTTCCTGGAAACGACTTGGTTGTTAAATATTGTGAGTTATAATATTAATGATGAATAAGTTCGTGTTGATTAAAGATGTAATTGACTATTCCATGGTGTTGGAATTATTAGTGTTGGTGAAAATCGACATTTATTTCGATAATAATTGATGTCTGGAAGTTATCGGGTAATTAATCAAATAAATGAGCAAGTAATTGCTATTAATTCACATGATTATAACTATTTGTTCACATGTGTGTACTATTGATTCACATTCATGCACTATTAGGGGAGTTGGTGCAAGATTGATAATACTTGCATGACTAAGTTAAAGATGGAGGTATTATACTGTTATTCATATTTTCACATGATTATAACTATTGAATCACATGATTAAACTATTGATTCACATTATTTACTATTAGGAGAGGTGGTACAAGTTTGATAATACTTACAGGACTAAATTAAGAATGAAAGAAAAGTTGGAAGTATTGTACTGTAATTTTTTGAGCCCCAAAACGTATAATTATAGAAACTATATTTTTCTATAAATAGAAGCTCATTCTTCCTTCATTTCTCACCAATTCACTAAAGCTATAGAGCAATTATTATAGAGACAAAGTATAGAGAGAAAGAAGAAGAGAAGTCTGCTACCTCTCTATTTCAGTATCCATCTTTATTCTAAGGTAAAGGGTATTATTTCTTTCATTTTCATGAAGAGAGCTATTGTTATTCCATTCCTTATTATTATGTTGGAATAACCTATATATGCGAAGTACCGTATATATGGTGAAATTCTTCTATTATTCCATTCTTTATTATTCGGTTGGAAGAACATGTCTGTGCGTATTACGCATGACTTGGTTTAACCATTTATTATTCTGTTGGAATAACATGTCTATGCGAAGTATAGCATACATGACAAAATTCTTATGTTATTCCATTCTTTATTATTCTGTTGGAATATCATGTTTGTGCGTATGACGCATGACCTGGTTCCATTATTTATTATTCTGTTGGAATAACCTGTCTGTGTGGTCTATCGCATGCCTGGTGAATTCTGTTGTTATTCCATTCTTTATTATTCTGTTGGAATATCCTTTCTGTGCAGATTTTGCATGACCTGGTTCCATTCTTTATTATTCTGTTAGGAATAACCTGTCTGTGCGGTCTATCGCGTGTGTGGTGAATTCTTCTGTTATTCTATTCTTTATTATTCTGTTGGAATAACCTGTCTATGTGGATTACCACATGCATAGTGAATGATCCTTTGTATTCATTCCTTATTAAATTTTGGAAATGATCTGTCTACGTGGATTACTGTATGGCGGGCGAAAATCCATTTATAGTTTCATATATTCTATTATACTCAGTTGGTTAAAGTTTTGGCTTCTATACTCCGTGAAATTAGTAGAATATCCTGGATATTTTTGCTTCATCCAGTATCTTTTCATAGAAATATTCTTCTGAGCATTCTTGAATTTTACTCCACAAAGCAGTATCATGTTGACAATTTGGACGTTTTTGAGTTCATGATAAATTAACTTATAAATCTTTAAAATTTATTCTTGAACTTGTTTTATTGAATTATTATGTCATTGTCATCATCCTCATGCTTATATTGTGATGAAAGTCATCTTTGGCTTACGTGCATAGATGGACTTGGTATGATTATGACCAAGGATTATTCGGTATAACCATGACCTTTAATATTATAAATGATGTGGTAAAAGTCCTCAGTAGCCTGTGGTGCATTGATGGACAGTTTTTGGTATGATTATGACCAGAGATTATTTGATATAGTCATGACCATTGATGATTTAGTGAATATCCTTGGCCCGTAGTACAGAGATGACTCGATGATGTGGTTTATTTATTAAGCTGAGTCTCAGCGATAAAAATTGATGAAAATATTTTAAATCATAGAAGATAGTAGATATCATTCTCTACTTTACTCATCTAATGGATTGCTTATTCCGCTGCATGTAAACTTGATGTCTATTGTATTTTATCAGTTTAACATTATTGAAGACTAATGATAATTTATTCTGTATTATCTTATCCATAATATTTCTTACTAGGCTAGTTGAGCTCACCCTTTTACTTTCATTGTTCTCTTTAGGAAATGAGAACCTAGCAGGGACTAGTCGGGGAACAAAGTGACGATCGAGATGATAGCATTAGTAGTCCTCGCTACTCTATGAAATAGTGTGATAATAAATGTATTGAGGACTTATTTTGAGTTTAAATACTGTCTAGAAGATAATATTTGTATTAAAACTCACAGCTCATGTTGTATATTTAAGATTGTATTTGTATTCTATACCATGTATTTAGCGACTCAGAATAGGTGATGTATACCAATTTTGGAGGTGTCACAGTTGGTATCAAAGCTTAGGGATATGATCCCTGACTGAGATGTGAGACAAGAACTAGGAGGGAGAGACGGGGAATTCCTTCGCTAGTATGACCTACTTAAGTTTATTTAGTATTTAATTGGTAGGTCAAAGTATAGGGATAATATGTGATATGATAATTAACCCTTGTTTTGTGGAAGTATTTTGAAAATGACATTTGAGAATATTGAAAATAGCAATGGAGCACAGGAGACTGTTGAGTCTCCACAGATCAATAATCAGGATAATGTGCATCAGGAAGGCGACAATCCTCATGCAAACGACAACACTGACCAAATGATGAACGATGAAATGTTTAGAGGCTTTATGTAATTCATGTAACATCAAGTGAGAGTGGCGCCTATCCAAAATGCAGGTGGAAACACTGGAAACTCTCGGACGGTCACTGCTAAATAGTTTAAGGAGATGGGACCACCAGTGTTTTTTGGAGAGCCAAAACCACTTAAGACAGAGACGTGGATAAAGCAGATCAACAAGATATTTGATGTCTTGGGATGCTCCAAGGAGCAAAAGTTTCCCTTTGCCACCTTCATGTTGCGGGCAGAGGCAGATTACTGGTGGGAATCTGTAAAGCGTACTCAACCTGCCTCACTGAAGATGTCTTGGGAGAAGTTCTAAGAACTATTCAACGACAAGTACTTTTCTGAAAGTATTCGTCACATGAAAGAGGTAGAGTTCATTAAACTGGAGCAAAACCACATGACCGTGTCGTAGTACAAAGAAAAATTTGCCGAGTAATCCCGGTTTGCGCCCAATTTGGTTGATAATGTGGAGAGAATGACGCGAATGTTTCTAAGAGGTTTGAAACCCGAGATATGTCAATATCTTATCTCTCATAAACTGTGTTTGTATTCAGATGTTGTTAATATGGCTCAATTATTGGAGCGCGATAATGAGTCAACCCAACCAAAAGAGAGCAGCTGGCAAAATGATAATACCAGTGATAGCTGTCATCAAAGCGGTGAAAATAAGCGTGGAGGGAATCAACATGCCATAAATGGTAACCACTTTAGTGGTAATCATGGCCAAAATAATAAGAATGGACATTTCAAGAAGAGGAGATTCAACAATGATGAAAAGACGTCAGCATCATCACCCGTTGTTAAAGAAGGAGAATGACCACCTATCATATGCTTCAAATGCATAGGGGAGGGACATATCAGTCCAAACTGTACGCAGCAGTCCAAAACTTATTACAATTATGGAAGAGAAGGTTATCTAGCTTGATTTTGTCATTTAGGGAAGGCAAGTTCAGCTAGGATGGAGGCACCAAAGGTCGTCCCAGAAAAGTCAAATTCGGTAGTTCAAGGGAGAGTGTTTTTTGTGTCCTCCCAAAAAGCAAGGAACCTGAAAGAGGTCATCATGGATAAGCTTATCATAAAGTCTAGAAAAGTCTATACCTTATTTGATACCGATTCTACCCATTCTTATATTTCTCCTACTTGCACTCAACGTTTAAATTTAACCCCAGAGAAGTTAGACTTTGACTTATTGGTTGAAACTTCGTTAGTAGAAACCTTCGTTACCTCCACTGTTTATAAATTTTGTTGATTCAAATCGACACTTTCACGTTACCTGTCGATCTTATCTCTTTGAAAATACTTGCCTTTGATGAAATTTTAGGAATCGATTGGTTAAATACTCATCATGCTTTTCGTAAGGTTGTTAGCTTTCATATTCCTAACCAACCTGTTATGCGAATTCAAGCAACCAAACCACTAAAGTCAATCACTGACATATCAAGTCATAAGTAAGAGCCCCGAACCTTTCGCTGGTGACTTCCAAGTCTTGGAATACACCGAAACCAGGATATCCGTAGGGGACGTTGTGAATAACGATGGCAAGTTGATAGATATCAATGTGATGTGTTATCCATGTCTTGGATGAGGGTCACAGTTTTGAATGATATTTCTATTGTTAATAAATTTCCTGATGTATTCCTGAAGACTTCTTAGCTTACCCCTAGAGCGTGAAATCGAATTTGTATTGACCCAGTACAAAACCCATTTCTAAAACCCTCAAATATTTCTTTACCTAAAACGATCGTATAATGTGCCAAAGATGTTGGCTCGAGCTATTTAAGATTATGATCATACCATTCAATATCATTGTGGAAGAGAGAACGTGGTAGCTAACGCATTGAGTAGAATATCGCATGCATTTACTAGTGCGATGTTGTTTATACAAAAACCCATTTCGTATAACTTACAAATGAAGAAGATAGAGTTAAAGACTCTTGGGACCCACGTGAAGATAATGAATATACGAGTAGAATAAACTTTAATTGATAAAGTTAAAGCCTCTCAAACTACACACCTGAAGCTGATGAATATGAAGAAGAAGGTTCAAGAAGGCATTATTCTAAAAGAAAGAGTTGATGAATAGAGTAAATCTCAACCCTTGATTTTATTAGTCTATTTGAAATACTCGATCGAGTAGGAACTGTGGCCTATAGACTCATTTTACCGCCAAGTATGTCGCGTGTTCATAACATTTTTTTACGTATCGATGTTACGTAAATATGTGGATGACCCGAACCACGTTATTAAATTAGAACTAGACGAGATAGCAAAAGATTTAACGTATGAGGAGATACATGTTAAAATCTTGGATAAGAAGGATCATATTCAATACTCAAAGGTTATACCTCAAGAGTTAGAATCTGAAATGAAGTCAAGGTATCCTCATTATACCAGGTACGTACGAAAATTTCGAGGGCAAATTTCATAAGGAGGGGAGATTGTAAGACCCTAAATTTTATGAAATGAAAGTATTCAATTTTCTTATAATTATTATTTTATTTCATAAATGGTTAAATTGATAAAGGGTTAAAGTTAAGGGTGATATGTGAAATTTTTTGCAAAGTATGTAAGTTGTTATAAAATATTCGTTTGGTCGGAGAATATTCTTTTTGTCTGGGAATATCCATATGACGGCACAATCATTGGTGGACCCCACAACGAAAGTATTGTCGTAGTAAGAAAATGACAGAATAATCTTTTTATAAAAATAACGGTGAAAGTGTTACCGTTAAAAACTGTTTAACTACCCGGTAGTAAAAAGTACAGTGATATGCGTGGTTGCATAGTAGCACACGGTATTGATTATTGATGCTTACGTAAGAAGTCACTCAGTTATACTCAATTATTGCTACAGTAATTGTTGCATCATATTTATCATGTTATTAATTCGATTATTGTCACAGTATCATCTGCATAATATGATATATTATTAAATCAATAATTGAGACGATAAAGTTATTCATATTATAAAATTTTAACATTTACAATGTCTAGAAGTTCTGTCAAGGAGAGGTTTGGTCACCTAATTGCGTGCCAATAGGGGGAAATCATTATTGGAAAGCCCCCTCATTCTTGGGAATGACCTGGTTGTTAAATATTGTGAGTTATAATATTAATGATGAATAAGTTCGTATTGATTAAAGATGTAATTGATAGTTCTATTGTGTTGGAATTATTAGTGTTAGTGAAAATCGACATTTATTTCGATAATAATTGATGTCTGGAAGTTATCGAGTAATTAATCGAATAAATGAGCAAGTAATTGCTACTAATTCACATGATTATAACTATTTGTTCACATGTGTGTACAATTGATTCACATTCATGTACTATTAGGGGAGTTGGTGCAAGATTGATAATACTCGCATGACTAAGTTAAAGATGGAGGTATAGATGGAGGTACTACTGTGACGCCCCCAAAATAGGTATACATCACCATTCTGAGTTGTTAATATATGGTACAGAAACAACTACAACTTTATTATTACAACAGTAAAACTGTGAGTTTGAATACAAACATTATCTTCTAGACAATATCTATACTCAAATATATCCTCATCACATTTATTGATACATTATTTTACAAAAATGGTGAGGACTACTAAACAACTTTCTCTAGAACCTTCATTCTATACCCCGACTCGTACTCGCTATATTCTCACCTCCTGAAAATAAAAATGGAACAAAAAGGAAAAGGGTGAGCTCAACTAGCCCAGTAAAGAAATTTATGACTAAGATAATATACAACAAATTATCGTTAGTGTTCAACAGGGAAAAATATAATAGAATACAATAGACAACAAGTTTTAAATCAGTATTCGCGGTGGAAATAATAATTCATTAGAAGAGTTAAGTAGAGAATGCAAACTACTATCTTCTATGTATGAATTTAAAAGTTCATCGTCTATCTTTTATCCCTGTAACATCAATCAATATATAACTGAAATCAAATATTCATCTTTGCACTACAGGCCAAAGATATTCATCAGTTGGTCATGTTCATCTAAACACCTGTTCAATCTTGCACTACGGGCCAAAGATATTCATCAGAAATCATTCATCTTTGCACTACAGGCCAAATATATTCAATAATATCATCATTTAAGACTGAGGATAATGAAAAATATTTTTAGATAAACGAATCCAGTGAAACAAAATGACAAGGATTAAGGATTAAGGATTCGTACTTTGTTTTATCCGTGTCCAAAAATACCTCAAAAATAATCATAGTGGTATAAAATTCAAGAATGATCAATACATGGATATAATCAAAACTAGTATCCACAATAGATATTTTAGACGAAAAGGAAAATTTTCATTTTTCGATGAATAGTGCCGTATTCATGAATAGTGTTGTATACGTGAATAGTGTCGTATACGTGAATAGTAACTCTGACATAAAAGGTTCCAAATTTGATTAAAAGTTCAGATCAATACTTCGGCATAATGATATTAGAAGAAATAATATCATTTAAAAAAAAATATCCCTTACCTCGAAAGACAGTACTTCTAGTTGAAACACCGGATGTAGGTTATGACTTGAACTTGCACCGTATAGCAATACTCAAAGTATACTCAAAATACTCACAAGAATACGCTCGATAATATAGATTGAGAAAACTTCAGTTTCTGGTGTGATTTTCAATTCTAACCTAAGCACCCTATTTATAGGAAAATGCTTAGAACACCAAAGTAGAAAATTTAATAAAAATATTAATATTTATTAAATAATCATACGCATCATTTGAATCCTCATTTCAGCACATTTACCTTAGCCCACCCAACTTACAAAACTTTTAAAAACATTTTTCTAATTTAAAATAATTTAAACTTCCAAAAATCAATTATTTCGGAATTTCGGAACTTCAATAATTCATAACAAATAGCCCTTTTATCAGAAAATCAAATCTCGCGACTTTTTATAGGAAATTCAATTCTCTACAACTTTGCAGAAGGAAGTTTTTCCAAATTCCACACAGAAATTGACCGAAATCCACAAACGGACAATTTTACAAGCTATAATCAAATTTCAGAAATAATTGTGTCCACCAACACAAAAAATATGTGTTAAACATTTAATGCCACAAAAATACTCTTCCTCCTCATATACTCATATATCCCACATTCATTATAAAAATATCACCGTTAATGTATTATTAAAAAAAATATATTTAAATGAATTATTTTATCATAAAAAGATAAAATTATAATTTTCAACAATTGTCACATTAAAAATTTTCTTTATTTATATTCACATAAAATCAATATTTTTCTCATCATATGAATCAATAATTAATTATTAACAAATAATATTATAGAATCACAATATTGACAACCAGGCAGTTCTCAGGAAAGAGGGGGCTTTTCAATAAGAATTTCTCCTTACTGGCGCGCAATTAGGTGACCAAACCTCTCCTTAGACAGAACTTTCTAGACATTGTCAATAATGTTATCTAATAATATTATTCAGATAATGTGAATTATTGCTTCGATAATGAAAAATATTGTGTAATGACAATTATTGAAACAACAGCAATATAAAATATCAATGCAGCAATTATTGAATCAATAAAATAAAATACTGAATAGTAATTACTGTAACCATTATTTAGTAGTGCCTTCTTACGTAAGAATCAATAATTGGTGCAATACCGTGTGCTACTGTGTTTTAACCACCGAGTATTTTAATAGTATTAATGGTAACAACTACGCCGTTATTTTTAAACAACTTATATTTGTCGTTTTCTTCATCCAATCGCTTTCCGTTATGGGGCCCACACATGGATGCGCCATCGTACGAATATTCCCCGACAGTACGAATATTCCACGACCAAACGAATATTCTCCGACAACAATGAATATTTTATAACCACTTGCTTATTTTGAAATATTTGCGTATTTTACCCATAACTATCCACATTAATAAAATCAACCCTTACTATTCAAAATAATACTTAGAGGAAATTAAATTTTATTTATTAATTATTTGGGGTCTTACAACTATACTGTTATTCATATTTTCACATGATTACAACTATTGAATCACATGATTGAACTATTGATTCACATTATTTACTATTAGGGGAGGTGGTGCAAGTTTGATAATACTTGCAGGACTAAATTAAAAATGAAATAAAAGTTGGAGGCATTGTACTGTAATTTTTTGAGCCCCAAAATGTGCAATTATTGAAACTATATTTTTCTATAAATAGAAGCTCATTTTTCCTTAATTTCTCACCAATTCACTAAAGCTATAGAGCAATTATTATAGAGAGAAATTATAGAGAGAAAGAAGAAGAGAAATCTGCTACCTCTCTATTCTAGTATCCAGCTTTATTTTAAGGTAAGTGGTATTATTTTTTTCATTTTCATAAAGAGAGCTATTGTTATTCTATTCCTTATTATTATGATGGAATAACCTGTCTATGCGTAGTACCGCATACATGGTGAAAATTTTCTATTATTCCATTCTTTAATATTATGTTGGAATATCCTATCTGTGCGTATTACGCATGATCTGATTCTACTATTTATTATTCTATTGGAATAACCTGTATATGCGAAGAACCGCATACATAGTGAAATTCTTATGTTATTCCATTCTTTATTATTCTGTTAGAATATCCTGTCTGTGCGTATTACGCATGACCTGGTTCCATTATTTATTATTCTGTTGGAATAACCTGTCTGTGCGGTCTATCGCATGCCTGGTGAATTTTGTTGTTATTTCATTTTTTATTAATCTGTTGGAATATCCTATCTGTGCAGATTACGCATGACTTGGTTCCATTCTTTATTATTCTGTTGGGAATAATCTGTCTGTGCGGTCTATCGCATGTGTGGTGAATTCTTCTATTATTCTATTCTTTATTATTCTGTTGGAATAACTTATCTATGTGGATTACCACATGTATGGTGAATGATCCTATGTATTCATTCATTATTAAATTGTGGAAATGATCTGTCTACGTGGATTACCGTATGGCGGGCAAAAATCCATTTATAGTTTCATATATTCTATTATACTTAGTTGGTTAAAGTTTTGGATTCTATACTCCATGAAATTAGTAGAATATCCTGGATATTTTTGCTTCATCTAGTATCTTTTCATGGAAATATTTTTCTGAGCATTCTTAAATTATACTCCACAAAGCAGTATCATGTTGACAATTTGGACGTTTTTGAGTTCAGTATAAATTAACTTATAAATCTTTAAAATTTATTCTTGAACTTGTTTTATTGAATTATTATGTCATTGTCATCATCTTCATGCTTATATTGTGATGAAAGTCATCTTTGGCTTACGTGCATAGATAGACTTGGTATGATTATGATCAGGGATTATTCGGTATAATCATGACCTTTAATGTTATAAATGATGTGGTAAAAGTCCTCAGTAGCCTGTGGTGCATTGATGGACAGTTTTTGGTACGATTATGACCGGGGATTATTCGATATAGTCATGATCGTTGATGATTTAATGAATATCCTTGGCCCCTAGTACAGAGATGACTCGATGATGTGGTTTATTTATTAAGCTGAGTCTCAGCGATAAAAATTTATGAAAACATTTTAAATCATAGAAGATAGTAGATATCATTCTCTACTTGACTCTTCTAATGGATTACTTATTCCGCTACAATTAAACTTGATGTCTATTGTATTTTATCAATTTAACATTGTTGAAGACTAACGATAATTTATTCTGCATTATCTTAGCCATAATATTTCTTACTAGGCTAGTTGAGCTCACCCTTTTGCTTTCATTGTTCTCTTCAAGAAATGAGAACATAACAGGGACTAGTCGGGGAACGGAGTGACGATCCAGATGATAGCATTTGTAGTCCTCACTATTCTATGAAATAGTGTGATAATAAATATATTGAGGACTTATTTTTAGTTTGAATACTGTCTAGAACACAATATTTGTATTAAAACTCACAGCTCATGTTGTATTTTTAAGTTTGTATTTGTATTCTGTACCATGTATTTGGCGACTCAAAATAGGTGATGTATACCTATTTTGGGGGCGTCACATCTATTTTTTAATAAACAAATAGCTTTAAAACTTGATATGATAGTAATTGACTTTAATGGTTTGGTTGTTTGAATTTGCATAATAGATTGGTTAGGAATATGAAAGCTAACAACCTTATGAAAAAAATTAATTTTAAATGATGAGTAGTTAACTAATCAATCCCTAAAATCACATCTAATGCAAGTTTTTTTAAGGAAATAAGATCGACAGGTAATGTGAGGGTACCGATTTGAACCAAACAAGACTTATAAATAGTGGATGTAATGAAGGTTTCTCCCAACGGAGTTTCAATAGATAAGTCAAAGTCTAATTTTTCTGGAGTTGAATTTAAACGTTGAGCGCAAGTAGGAGAGATAAAAGAATGGGTAGAACTGGTATCAAATAATGTATAGACTTCGCTAGAGTTTATGATTAGCTTACCCGTGATGACCTCGTTCGGGTTCCTCATTTTTAGGAGGTCACGACAAATGCTCTCCCTTGAACTACCGTCTTTGACTTGTCTGAGACGACATTTGGTGTCACCATCCCAACTGGATTTGGTTTCACTACACGATAAAATTGAGCTAGGTGACCTTCTCTTCCATAATTGTATCACGTTTTGGACTACTGCATGCAATTTGGACTGATATATCCTTCCCTTCCTCATTTGAAGCATATGATAGGTAGTCGTTCTCATTCCTTAACCATGGGTACTAGTGCTGACGTCTTTCCATCATTGTTGAACCTTCTCTTCCTAAAATTTCTACTCCTATTATCTTGTCCATGATTACCATCGAAGTGGTTACCATTTCTGGCATGTTAATTCCCTCCACGTTTGTTTTCACCGCTACGATGACTGCTACCACTAGTACTATCATTTTGTCGGATGCTCTCTCATGGTTGGGTTGACTCATTATCGTGCTCCAATAACTGAGCCCTATTCACAACATCTGAATACAAGCAAAGTTTGTGAGAAATGAGGTATTGACATATCTCGGGTTTCAAACCTCTTAGAATCATCCGCGTCATACACTCCTCATTATCTACCAAATGAGATGCAAATCAGGATAAGTCTGCAAACTTAGCTTCGTACTGCGACACAGTCATATTGTTTTGTTTCAGCTTGATAAATTTCACCTCCTTCATGTGACGAATACTTTCAGGAAAGTACTTGTCATTGAAAAGTTCTTAAAACTTCTCCCAAGACAATTTGATTACGGTAGGTTGAGTACGTTTTACTGATTCACACCAATAATATGCCTCTCCTCTCAACATGAAGGTGGCAAAGGGAACCTTTTGCTACTCGGAGCATCCCAAGACATCAAATATCTTGGTGATCTGCTTTATCCACGTCTCTGCCTTGAGTGGTTCTGGCTTTCCCCAAAACTCTGATGGTTCCAGTTCCTTAAATTGCTTAACATTGACCATCCGTGAGTTGTCAGTGTTTCCACATGTATTTTGAACCAGAACCGCTCTCGCCTGATGTTACATGAATTGCATAAAGCCTCTAAACATCCCATCGTTCATCATTTGGTCGGTGTTGTTGTTTACTTGAGGATTATTATCTTCTTGATGCATATTATCCTGGGTATTGATCATTGGTGACTCAACGGTCTCATGTGTTTCATTGCTGATCTCAACATTTTCAGATGCCATTTTTAAACACTGCCACAAAACAAGGGTTAATTGACATGCCACATATTATCTCTATATTCTGATCAACCAATTAAATAACAAATAAGCTTAGGTAGGTCATACTAGAAAAGGATTTCCCCGTCTCTACCTCGAGTTCTAATCTCACATCTTAGCCAGGGATCATATCCCAAAGCTTTGATACCAACTGTAACGCCCCCAAAATAGGTATACATCAGCCATTCTGAGTTGCCAAATACATGGTACATAATTCAAATACAACTTAATTATACAACTGTCGTGTAAATACAACAAAACATATGCTAGTAGTTTCAACACGAATATTGTCTTCTAGACAATATCCAAGCTCAAATTCAATATTATTACAATTATTATCACACTATTTCACAGAATAGTGAGGACTACAAATGCACCATCTCGGACCATCACTCTGTTCCCCGACTAGTCCCGGCTATGTTCTCATTTCCTGAAGAGAACAATGAAAGCAAAGGGTGAGCTCAACTAGACCAGTAAGAAATATTATGACTAAGATAAAGCAGAATAAATTATTGTTAGCCTTTTACAGTGTTAAACTGATAAAATATAATAGACATCAAGTTTAACTGTAGTGGAACAAGCAATCCATTAGAAGAGTCAAGTAGAGCATGATATCTTCTATATTCTATTATTTAAAAAGTTTATCATCAATTTTATCGCTGAGACTCAGCTTAATAAATAATCCACATCATCGAATCATCCCTGCACTACGGGCCAAGGATATTCATTAGTATTACAACCACAAATTATCCATGCACTACGGGCCAAGGATATTCGTGTTTTCACCAATGGTCATGATCATGCGAACAAATGTCCATCAATGCACTACGGGCCAATGAAAACTTTTACCACATCATTTGTAATATTACAAGTTATTATTATACCGAATAATCCCTGGTCATAATCATACCAATCAACAGTCCATTTATGCACTACGGCCAAATATGACTTTCATCATAATATAAGCATGAGGATGATGACAATGATATAAAAATTCGATTAAAAGAAAGCAAATGATAAATTTTTAAATATTTATAATTTAATTTATCCATAATTCAATAATATCCAAATTGTCAGCATGATACTACTTTGTGGAGTAAAATTCAAGAATAATATTGTATCAAAAATGATTTGGGCTGAAAAGAAATCAATTTTTGTCATGAATAGTACCCTGGGTGAATAGTAACTGAGTGAATAGTACCCCATCAAAATTACTTCAGGAATAGTACCCCGTGAATAGTACTCCGGCATCAAAAAGTTATAACTTATCAAGAATGCTCAGAATAATATTTTCATGAAAAGATATTGGATGAAGCTCAAATTTCAAGGATATTCTACTAATTTCATGGAGTATAGAAGCCAAAACTTAACGAAATGAGTATAGAATTTGGAATCTGAAACGAAATAATATTACTTTCATACTACAGAGTATGGAAGAAATATTATTTCATACGAGTATTGAACAAAAATAATATCCCTAACCTTAAAAAGGAAGAGTATTTCGACTAGTAGGGTGAGGATATTTTTGAAGAAAACTTATACTGTTTTCTACGCTCAAAGCTTCCTTAAACTCTAAAGAAATACGCTCAATATTATAGAAGAAGAATTCTCTGATTCTGGTGTGATTTTTTATTCTAAACTAAGCATCCTATTTATAGGAGAATGGAAAGGATACTATTTGAATAAAATCATGGACACATAGTGTCAATGGTTCATGGGTGCAACGAATTCGTCTGAAAAATTTTATGGTTTACTATACAAATATTATGCAGGCACTATGCAAATACTATGCATAATAAAATATAATATATTCTATTTTTTACAAAAAACATAACTTATAATATATATATATATACATATATATATATATATATATATATATATATATATATATATATATATATGAAACCTACGCTCTATGTCATCCATTTTCTTTTTTTCCCGTGATTCCCCCCCCCCCCACCCACCAATTATCAGCATATATATATAATATCACACTTATAACACACTATTTTGAAAAATGCGTAAGTGGGGGTTCATATAATAAGCAAAATTTACAACAAATACTTCATAAAAATTTTCTCAATATTTTTAACAACATTTATTCGTCATTATTATAACTCACAATATTAACAACTAGATCGTTCCCAGAAAAGAGGGGCTTTCTGATAAGGATTTCTCCCTATTTGCGCGCAATTAGGTGACCAAACCTCTTTCCTCGACAGAACTTTTTGTACATTATTAATTATGCAGATAATAATATGAATAACTTGTCATCTCAATTATTGATTTAATAATATATAAAATATTGAAAATAATTAAATTAAATAACGTGAGATACTATGCAGCAATTACTGTAGAAATAATTAAACAAAACTGAGAGACTTCTCACATAAGCATCAAAATCAATACCGTGTGCTACTATGCAACCACACGTATTACTGTACTTTTATCACCGGGTATTTCAATAGTTAACGGTAAAACTTTCGTCGTTATTTTTATAAAAATATATTTATGTCGTTTTCTCATTCCGACAATAATTCTGTTGTGGGTTCCACCAATGATTGTGTCATCGTATGAATATTCTCCGACCAATCGAATATTATATAAAAACTTGCTTACTTTGCAAAATTTATAAATATTACTCACAACTATAACATTATAACAAATTCACACCTTGATATTAAAAAATGATATTTATAGAAAAATTCATCTTTATTCATAAAAGTTAGGGTCATACACACGAAGTGATCTCCGAACCTGACTGGAATGTAAATATATATATATATATATATATATATATATATATATATATATATATATGTGTGTGTGTGTGTGTGTGTGTGTGTGTGTGTGTGTGTGCGTGTGCGCGTGTGTGTGTATACACACACAGCGGATCTAGTCCGGGAATCCAGACTGGAGTAAAATGCGGACCAATTTTTTTTTTGCTTTTTTGCTTTTTTTTAAAACAACTAAAAAAAATTTATGGAACTGAAATTTTTCTATAATACAATATTTTGGGCGTGATTTGGATACATATACCAAAAAATTTATGTACAGTCTGCACAGACTGTACAGACATGTTTTGTTATATGTATCCAAATCACACCAAAAATACTGTATTATGTAAAAATTCCAGTTCCATATTTATTTATTTATTTTTTTAAATTTTTTTTAAAAAAAAAGCAAAAAGAAAGAAAAAGAAAGTCCGCGTTTTAAGAAAATGCGGGAGTCCGGATAGGAACAGGACTATATATATATATATATATATATATATATATATATATATATATATATATATATATATATCTTCCCATCATTGATTGAGTTGGCAAAATGACAATTTTGCCCCTCACCGGGGTTATCTCCAATTCTATGCAGATGTAGCAGTCATTGCTCAGGGTTATCTCTAAGATTGGGCTGGTGTGACTACTGAATGTCATTACGGATGTTTTTGAGGTGTGCTTGACCTCTCGGGGTTATCTCCGGGGTTGGAATTGTGTTCCTCAGGGTTGCCTCCGAGTTTAAAACTGACTTCTTCGACTTTATCTCCGTAACTGGAATTGCATTCCTTGGGGTTGTCTCCGAGGTTGGAATTGAATCTTCTGGGGTTATCTCTGGGATTGCAAATGAGTATCTCGGGGTTGTCTATGAGATTAAAAACTGAGTATCTCAAGGTTGTCTCCAGGATTGAGCTGATTTGACTTCCAAGGTTGTCTCTGGAAGATGATTTTGCCCTCCTGCAAGGTTAGTAACAGGAATGCAAAATTTCATGTGTCTACACCTCTCTGGAGGAAGTCCTGGCAAATCATCTGGGAATACATCTCTAAAGTCTCTAACGATTGGTATCTCTTCTAATTTCAGACATTTCTTTCAACTATCGACTATATAGGCTAAGTATTCTACACAACCCTATCTCAACAATTTCTTAGCCTTCATCATTGTCAGATAACTCATTTGTCTACGCAACTTGCATACATACAATACAACCTATGACGGAGTCATAAGGTTTACACACTTCCTTCGACAATCAATTATTGCCCCATAATTGAACAGTTAATCCATTCCCAAAATAACATCAAATTCCCCAAGTTTAATCAAAATTAAATCTACCATCATTTCGTGAACCTTAATGCATACCCTACAGTTCTCATGTACAAACCTAACAGGAATCATTTCCCTATTTACATTCTCTATGTTCAAAGGGTATTCTAATTCCTCTTTAGGTAAATTCAAATTCTTAACAAAATCGTCGGATATAAATGAACAAGTAGCACCCGAATCAAATAATATATAGGCATTAACATTATTGATTGGAATGATACCTGACACCACATCTCGAGACTGCACAACATCTTGTATGATCATATTGAAAGTTCTGGTGGTGGGTCGGTTTGGCAGCGTCGACCAAGTGATAGCCATGGTGCTACCATCACTGCTTCCTTTACTTGCACCTGCTCCTGCTCCTCCTGCTCCTTTCTTGGGATAATCCCTGGCCAGATGATCCCTTGACCCACAAGTAAAACAAGCCACGTTTTTAGGGTTAGGGCAATTTGGTGCTATGTAGTCTTCCTTACCATAATTGTAGCAAACCTTCTTCCCCTTCATGCATATTCCCAAGTGATTCTTTCTACAAGTAGGACAAGCTTCTACTTTCTTTTTTTAACTCCCTTGCTGATTCCCAGTAGATATATTCTCATTCCACTTCTTCTTTTGACTATGACCACCACAACTATTTCTACCACTAGCTCTGTTGTTCTCTCCTTCATTCTTCTTCTTACTCTGTTCCTGATTGTACCTAGTTAGGGCATCACTTCCACCTTCTACAATAACGGCCTTCTCCAACACTCTCGAAAAAGTGTTCAATTGGAACATTGACACTTTGTTGTACAACCATGGCTTCAACCCTTGTTCAAACTTCATAGCTTTCCTCTTATATGTATTCACCTGATAAGTTGTAAACCTAGCAAACTCATTGAATTTCGCAGCATATCTTGGCACTGTCATATTACCTTGCTTCAATTCTAAGAATTGGACCTCCATCTGGTTCTGGGAGCTCGTTGGGAAGTATATCTCAATGAACGTCTCTTTAAACATATCCCATGCTATCATACCTAGTCTTCCTCTAACCTTGTTTGTCTGCCACCAGTAACAAGCTTCTGACTTCAGCATAAACGTTGCAAAAGTGGTCTTTTAATCATCGTTGACCCTAGCAACGTTAAATACCTTCTCCATATCCATAATCCAAGTCTGAGCTTCTACTGGATTCATGGATCCCTTAAACTTTGGCGGTCCTACCGCCTTAAAATCCTTAAACGAGGTAGCTTGAGCTTGAGGCTGATTCGCAAGTGCTCCAGCTAATAGGGTTACCAATTGCTGAACATGATTGGCGTTGGCATTGTCATTGTTGTTATTGTTGTTGTTGATGTTCGTGGATCCTTCATGTACTAGGCACCTTCTTGGCTACATTTTCTATTTAAGATAAGCGCTTATTAGATCATTACTCAATCTCTTAAGTATTTAAGATTTAGCTTAAACATTTTAAGATTATCACTTAACACATAATATTTTGGATAAACATCAATATTTTATTCATTTATAACTTTTAAAACTTGGAAAGATAACATCATGGCTATTTTCATCAACTATCCCGAGATAAAGAATCTTCAAGATTAAATCATCATATTCCATTGCTTATATTCACACTAGAATTTACATCATTAACTACTATAGATATTCACATAACTCATATTGTTCCTATCACGGCTTATTGCCTTGTTTGGTTCAAATCGGTACCCTCACATTACTTGTCGATCTTATTTCCTTAAAAATACTTGCATTTGACGTAATTTTAAGGATTGATTGGTTAACTACTCATCATGCAAAAATTGATTTTTTTCATAAGGTTGTTAGCTTTCCTATTCATAACCAACCTATTATGAAAATTCAAGTAACCAAACCATTAAAATCAATCACTGTCATCTCAAGCTATAAAGCTATTCATTTATTGAGAAACGGATGTCAAGCTTTCTTAGCCCATGTCAAGGATTTAAACAAAAATACGTCAGATTTGAATGATATTTCTATTGTTAATAAATTTCCTAACGTATTCCCTGAAGAACTTCCTGGACTACCCCAGAGCGTGAAATAAAATTTTGTATCGACCTTGAACCAAGTACAAAACCCTCAAATATTTCTTCACCCAAAATGAACGTAACATGCGAAAGAGACATTGGCTCGAGCTATTAAGATTATGACCATACCATTCAATATCATCGTAGAAGAGTGAACGTGGTAGCTGACGCATTGAGTAAAAGATCATATGCGGGTACGAGTGCGACGTTCTTAACACAAAGACCCATTTCATACGACTTACTTTAGAGACCCACGTGATGATGTTAAATATACGAGTAGAATCGACTTTAATCAATAAATTTAAAGGTGCTCAAGCTACAGACTCAGATCTGATGAATGTGAAGAAGAAGGTTCAAAAAGGCATTATTCTAGAAGTAAGAATCAATGAAGAGAGGAAATCTCAACCCTCGATTTAATTGGCCCATTTGAAATCCTCGATCGAGTAGGAACTGTGGCCTTTAGACTCGCTTTATCGCCAAATATGTCGCGTGTTTATAACATTTTTTTTCACGTATCGATGTTACGTAAATATGTAGATGACCTAAACCACATTATTGAATTAGAACCGAATGAGATAACTGAAGATTTAACGTATGAAGAGGTACCTATTAAAATCTTGGATAAGAAGAACCATATTCTACGCTCAAAGGTTATACATCAAGAGTTAGAATATGACAAGGTATCCTCACATCTTCGACATACCAAGTATGTACCCTAATTTTGAGGGCAAAATTTCATAAGAAGGGGAGGTTGTAAGACCCCAACTTTTATGAATAAAGATGAATTTTTTTCTCAAAATATATTTTTGAATATTATGGTGTGGATTTGATATAATGTTATAGTTGTGGGTAATATTTATAAATTTTGCAAAGTATGCAAGTTGTTATATTATATTCGAATGGTCGGGGAATATTCATTTTAACAGTGAATATTCGTACGACGGCACAATCATTGGTGGACCCCACAACAGAATTATTATCGGAATGAGAAAACGACAGAAATAACTTTTTATAAAATAACAGTAAAATTTTTACCGTTAACTGTTAAAATACCCAGTGTTAAAAGTACAGTAATACCACAAAGCGAAATCAATCGTAATCTTCTTTGGGCTATGCCCAAAAGGTTTGCATCCAAAATTACAACTCTTCAAGATTCTGTAAATATTTCTTCTATGGATACATTAACTCTCTTTGTTGAACTAGAAGAGTATGAACATCAATTGAAAAGATATGATGACGAGGAAGAAATTCCTCGAAAGAAAGTACTAGCTCTCAATGCATGAATTGAAGAAGAACTTGAAAATAACTCGGATAATGAAATAGCCATGATATCGAGAAAACTTAAGGGACTACTTCAAAGAAAGAATCAAAGGAAAAATACATTCAACTCCAACAAACAAAAAGGCAAGCAAACCTAAGAAACCTGGTTCGAGTGCGGATGACCAGGTCATTTCAAAAAGGACTGCTTTCAACTCAAGAACAGGGGAAAGCAAGGAAATAAGGAGTACACAAAGCATAAATCATTTCTAACGTGGAGTGATGATGAAGAATCCGAAGTGGAAATAGATGCAAACGATGAACTGGCTCAAATATTCTTCATGGGACTTGAAGGTGAATCCAGTGAGGTACCTATTTCTGATGTTATTTTAAAACAGGAAAATGAGAAACTAAAAGAAAAAATATGTACTTAAAAGATCTCGTAAACAGGCTAATGGGCGAAGTAGAAGCATTGATTGATGAAAAGAAAGAATTAGAAGGAGTAACACACACAAATGAGGAAAAAACATTAGCAACGAAAAATGACTATTTATATAATTACAACAAAATACTGTTCAACAAGGTAAAATAACTAAATGATGAAGTTGAAAAATTTAAAAAGGAGATAAAGATGAGAGACGTGTGCATTGATGCATTTGCTGATGAATCGATTAATAAAACCCCTCCAACTAATGAACTGCAAAAGGAAATAGAGTCATTAAAAACCTCTTTAGCTAAATTTGTTCATGGGGAAGAAAATCTAAATGTCATGTTAGGAAAACAAAGACCCAGTTATGATAAACAAGGCATAGGGTATAACCCAACACATAAAAAGGAAATCAAAATGCTTAAATCTAAATCATCATTTAAATTAAATTATTGCACACCTTTTACTACTTGTAAAAATTATGGCATTAAAGGACATCTTGAAATAATCTGCTCAAGAAAGAAAAAGAACAATCGAAGTAAAGCTGTATGGATAAAGAAAAGTGACATGATTTCAACTAACACAAGTGAACCCAAAAAGATATGGGTACCGAAAAGATAATTTGTATTTCTCTTATACTGGTATGTCTCAAAGCCAAAGTAGCCTCTCAAAAATGGATCCTTGACAGCGGATGTTCACGTGACATGACGGGTGACAAATCAAAGTTCGTGGAATTAAATGTCAAAAAGAAGCATGGAACTGTCACATTCGGCGATAATCAATCATGTGAAATAATCGGGAAAGGTAAAATCAGAAATGGTAAGGTTAATATTAATGATGTTCCTCTTGTTAACGGTCTAGAGTTCAATCTTATCAGTGTTAGTCAATTAATTGATACTGGACATCAAGTAAATTTTGAGAAAGATAAATGTACAATTTCATATGGTACTAACAATGCTGCCTTAGTTGCTCGAAGAGAAGGGAATATATATACTCTTGATTTTGAGCAACAGGGGGAAGAATTGTGCCTCGCAACCATCCAAGATGAAGCAAATATATGGCATAGAAGGATGGGACATGTTCATATGGACCTCAACAAAAAGTTGTCATCAAAGAACTTGGTAAAAGGTCTACCCAAAATGAATTTCGAGAAGAAAGGTATATGCAATCCGTGTCACCTTGGAAAATAAGTAAGAACATCATTCACGGCCAAAAACATGGTATTAACTTCTTCTCCCTTACAACTGTTCCATCTTGATTTATTTGGACCTGAAAGGCATGCTAGTTTAAATGGTAAATTCTACGCTTTTGTGATAGTCGATGACTCCTCTAGATATACATGGGTACTTTTTCTTAGAACGAAAGATGAGGCATTTAAAGAATTTGAAAAACTAATTAAAAATTTAGAGACTAAATATAGTCTTAATCTTATAAAAATTAGAAGTAATCATGGTACTGAATTTCAAAAGGATTTTATTATATTCTGTAATAAAAAAGAAGTCACTCATGAATTTTCAGCACCTAGAACTCCACAACAAAATGCAATGGTAGAAAGGAAAAATGGAACATTACAAGAAACAGCTAGAACTCTAATTCAAGAAAGTAAACTTCCTAGAAAATTTTGGGCCGAAGCTGTAAACACAACATGCTATGTGCTAAATAGAGTGTTGATTCGTCTAATCACCTTGAGAACACCATATGAACTGTTAAATAATCGTCTTCCCAACATAAGCTATTTTAAAGTGTTTGGATCTAAATATTTTATTCTCAACACTAACAGAAATCTGGGCAAGTTTGATGCTAGATCATATGAAGGAATATTCATTAGCTACTCACAAAATAGTAGAGCATATCACATTTATAATGTGCTAAAGATGAGTATCGAAGAATCTATACGTGTCAAATTTAACGAATCTAACCATGATATTCCAAAAGAAATAGAAGATGATGCAGGAAACTTAGAGACTGTCGTAAATCCAGCCTACCAGATAAAGCAAAATAGTAAGATCATTGAACCAATCCAGCAGGATGAATTAGAAGAGCAGCAAGACCAAGATTCTATCCAGCAAGCTGAAAACAAAAATCAAGAACATATCCAGCAAGCTAAAATGCACAAACAACAGGACCAAAATTCAGAAACTACTGAAGAAGCTATACATGATATTCAATTTCCAAGATCAGCAAGATACATCAAAAACCATGCTTCTGAGAACATCATTAGAAAAATAAATGACACAGTTATTACAAGAAGAAAAGCACAAAATATGTGTGCTTTTTCAGCATTCCTATCCCAAATTGAACCAAAGAACACCAAAGAAGCCATTCTTGATGAAATTGGCTTCTAGCAATGCAGGAGGAACTACAACAATTTGAATGATGTCAAGTGTGGGAATTGATACCTCCTCCAAAAGATGTATCCATTATTGGGACAAAATAGGTATTCAAAAATAAGCTTAACGAGTACGAAACAATTACAAGAAACAAAGCTAGACTAGTAGCTCAAGGGTACAATCAACAAGAAGGAATAGACTATGAAGAAATATTTGCCCCAGTAGCTCATTTGGAATCTATTCGTATATTACTAGCATTTGTCTATTTCAGAAAGTTCAATCTACACCAAATGGACGTCAAAAGCGCCTTTCTCAATGGTTACATAAATGAAGAAGTCTATGTCAAATAGCTTCCTAGATTCGAGCATGACAAGTTCCCTCAACACGTATACAAACTAAAGAAGGCACTTTATGGACTCAAACAAGCTCCAAGGGCTTGGTATGAGAGATTAAGTAAGTACCTCCTATCAAATGGGTTCATACGATGTAAAATTAACTCTACATTATTTATTAAACTTCAAAACAAAGATATTATTATTGTACAAATATATGTTGATGATATAATATTTGGTGCTACTAATAATTTTCTTTGTGAGTGATTTCCAAATGCATGCACAAGGAGTTTGACATGAGCTTGATGGGAGAACTCAATTACTTTTGGGTCTTCAAATTAAATAAAATCATGAAGGTATATTCATTCATCAAACCAAATATACAAAAGAGCTACTCAAGAGATTTGGTTTTGATAATTCAAATTTAAAGACCACACTAATGAGTACATTAATAAAACTCACAGCAGATGAAAAAGGTATAGATGTAGAGGTAACAAAATACAGAGGTATGATTGAATCCCTACTATATTTAACTGCTTCTAGACCTTATATAATGTACAGTGTGTGTCTATGTGCTTGGTTTCAGGCCAAACCCAAAGAATCCCATTTACAGGCTGTTAAACGAATATTTAAGTACTTGAGTGGTACTACTAACTTAGGATTATTCTATCCAAAATGTGACAATTTTGATCTAATGGGTTATTCAGATGCTGACTATGCAGGTTGGAAAATCGATAAAAAAAGCACAAGCGGTGCTTGTACATTTTTGGGACAAAGTCTCGTCTCATGGCATAGCAAGAAACAAACTTCAGTTGCCATATCTCCTACTAAGGGAGAATATTTAGCAGCAGGAAGTTGCTGCTCTCAAATCTTGTGGATGCGTCAAACACTGTGCGATTTTGATGTTATGTGTAACAATGTTCCTATATACTGTGATAATATAAGCACCATCAACATCTCCAAAAATCCAGTTTTACACTCTCGCACGAAACACATTGAAGTCCGACACCACTTTCTTAGAGACAATGTGTCCCAAGGATTAATAAGATTAATATTCATTCCTACTGAGCATCAACTAGCAGATATATTTACAAAACCTCTAGGGGAAGAACGATTCAATACTCTAAGGAGAGAACTCGGGATGTGTCTAATACAGATACAAACCGCATGTGTTAAAAATATTAGATAGACTAATTACCGGCATATCTTTAGACCATAATTATGCCCATTAAAATCTATTCAGAGTCTCCTTCCCAAAGACGGCTTTACCACTTCCCGTATCTCGATAACATGTTCAAAACATAAAAAAGACGCCACTTTACTCTCTCTCTCTATCTCTGACTTTCCAGTCTCTGCCTATCTCATCCCCTTCTCCACCATCTCAATTGATTCAACCCCTCTCTACTACAATGATAACTAGGCATTGCAAACAACTTCATGATGAATTAGAAGACGAGGTCTCACTCCTTTCTCCACCATCTAAACCACTGGTCACTCAAAAATAGAAATAAAGGCAATCCTCTATCACGATCATCTCCGGTCAATCATCCCCTGCCAAATCTGAAGCCAGCCTACCTTCTCCTCCACCAATCGGGACATCGACGGGTCACAAATGACGCAAGCTCAACGACCCTACACCTGGGGCGCCTTCGATACCGGTAATACCTCTATCCATTTCCTTGCATGATGTTCCTGACGATTTTTTTAGAGGCCATAATTTCGAACTCCGGTTTAAAACCTCTATCTATCAAAAATCCTTCGTCTATGAAAAATTGATAGACATGCTTTACTACCAAAACTCGCCTCTTCATCGTCTTTTTGAGTTATGTGGTCTGTCTTCCTTAAGTACTCCTCCCTCGCTAGCTTACCCAAAATTAGTTCAGCAGTTTTATACCAATCTTGAGAATAATGGCGACTACTACACCTCGTTTGTTAAAGGTAAATCTCGGTTCTTCACAGCTATGGATTTTGGGAGTATACTGTTAATTCCATACACTGGCGACTGTCCCTTTACTCTTAAAGGGCCTATCTCTACTCCTCTGTCTGCTCTAGTCCAGCTTTGCATTGTCATGGATGATCCCACAGTGTCCACCATCACCATCCCTAAAACCACCGAAGTGTCTCCTCTGGCAATAGTTCTTCACAAACTGTTACAGTACAATCTCCTCCCTAGTCTCGGTGGTGGAGCAGACTTCGCGTATCAGGATTTGGTCTTAGTGACCTTAAAATGACCGGCCAACCATTTAATTTCTCACTGATGATGCTCAAACACATAGTTCACTGTGTCAAACATTCCAAAAAGTGTCTGCCCTACAGCTGCTTCCTCACCAAACTATTTACTCACTTCCAAATTCCACTCGACGATGAGGGTTCTATCCAATTAACTGATTTCATCGATTCTAACAATCTCAAAGGGGCTCATATCACTCTGCTTAAAGGAAATTTCATACGTGTGGTACCTGAGATTCCCAAACCAATACCTCCTCCTTTACTGCCTTCCTCCCCTAAAATTCTCACTATCCTTCACACCATCACAAACAATCAAGCCCAAATCACTTCTGATGTCAAAGATATCCAACTCCGTCTCTCCATCCTTGAAAAATGTAAATTTCCCATTCGCCATGATGATCTTCATGCTATGTTTCGTAATGTAGAAGATGAGTTCATAGACCTTCAAGCTGGATTCAAGTTGCATACTAGGGCAATGGCCGAAGCCCTGTAACTAAAGATGAACCGCAATGCCTGCCAATTGAGCACTGAGCTTAAGTTCATCAGCCATCAAATTGGGTCTCTTGGACGATTTATAGAGCATCGTATGAATGACCTAAGTGAGGAGCTGCAAGCAGACCAAGTCTAAGCATGCATACCTGAATGGCCCCAATGCAATTGGATGGCCTAATATCAAGGTGACTTTCTGGACCTACCATTACCTCCTACTACCTTTATTGCTCGTCCTCCCAGATTTTCCAACACCATGTCCCTGGAAGAGATTGAACACCGTCGGCTTCACCGGCCCTATTTCACCTCATGCGAAGCTAATCACGTGAATCTTGACGAGGAGGATGATTAGCCACCCTGCCCCTCTTTGGCCTTCTGGACACACCTTTTTGATGGATGCCAAGGGGGAGAAGAATTATGCCTGCTTTACTTGATTTCAAAGATAATTTTTAAAATTTTCACGCATGATAACTTTTGGCTTTAAGACTATTGTTTAAATTTGTTGATGGATGATATTTTTAAAAGTTAACTATAACTCGTTGCTTTACATGTCGTGGACTAACCAGGAAATGCAAGGTTATTTGTCAACTCTTAGTTGCAACTTGAAAGAATAGGGGTACTCGAACACTACATTTATGCAGTCAATAGTATGCATAAACTGAGGGGGAGCTATAACTCCCTTGAAATGCATGGTTTTTGGGGGAGCCATAATTATTTTGTTGTCATCTTCAAAAAGGGGGAGAATGTTGACTTATGTCACACTCTATATTTTAATGATGACCATATTTGTTCATTAATCATGTTATATAACTTTTCAGGAACATCAAGGAAGAAGGTCCAAAGTCAAGATGTCTTTGAAGAAAGAAAAGCACAATATGAGTCCTAGGGATATATGTAAGATCTTAGCATGTATTACTTTCAAAACTAAGGCTCTAGGACATATGAATTGCATTTATACTCACATTCATATTTGATGTCACATGTTAATTAACTAGCTCATAATATGCATGGCCAGAATTGCTCACGTAAGGAATCAAATCTTGTTAAATAGTTATATACGGTAAAGCAAGAAATGGGGTAAATATATTACCATACGTTTTGCTTTATAATATTACCCCACGATTCAAGGGATCTAATTGGGTGTCCAAATATAAGGTAAGATATATGGACACCGATCAGAAGATATTGTATGGTAAGCTCAAAACATGACATCATATATCATGCTTCATAAATCATGCTGCACAAATTGTGCGGTCTTAAATCTAGGAAATTATTTAAGTTAACTAGTTGATTGAATAAATTACCATATAGCAGAAATCATATGCCATAATCTTGTCTCATGATTTAAGAAATCTTATTGATCAAATCTAACGGTCCAAATGCATGTTAAGAAAAAAAAAATGGAAACCTGCCTGCAAATGGTTCTTGTAATATAAAGTATTGACTTCCGGCATTATAGAAAGTGGGACAGTAGAAATCTGCAACAGTTCTATCTCCCATGTTAGGGAAATCAATTTGTCTTAAATTATGGATAGCGTGATATCTCAGAGAAGGGGATCTCGGTGATGGAAATCAAGCTGAATATATCATGATAGACTACAAGATTTATGCTAAGTTTTTTAAACGTAGATATCACAGCAGCAAATCTTGGCAACAAAAATATTCTGGAAATGTTCTATATAAACTAAACTCTTTAACGCAGTTAGACACGAAAAACATATATAGTAACTTATTGCATATAAGCTATGAAATTGTTTTTCACTGAGATAGACATTGATTGCATTAAGAACAGAGTTGCAGCTATGAGGAACACATAAAATATATTCTGTTAATATTCTTCTTGCATATCATCTCATTCCATTCTAGAGCCTTGAGTTGGTAAGTGATATATTGCATGATCATTAGACCTCTAGTGTGTATTTTAATTTTCCTTATCTCAATCAATATTTTATTATATGTAATCCTGTCTGGATTGGTAACTCATTACAATCAAGTTTAAGGGAAGCATATGTGCTTAAGAGTGCATAGGTGCACAGGGAACAAAGGTGTTCAAATTGCTAGAACTTGTATTGTAATTGGAAGAATTTAATAAAAGTGAGTCTCTAATACTAGTTGGTATTCGACGTGGACTAGGCTACTATTCTAGAGGGTAGCAGTTGAAACACGTAAAAATTCTGGTGTTTCTGTGATTACATTCTGTTCTTAACATTCTGCTATCTATCCAGTTGTCTGCATTCTATAAATTGATTGAATCAAAATCCTAATTTTATAATCTAGCTTGCTACATTCAAGGGAATTTTTATTAATAACAAAAGTTGGACATAGGTTGTACCTACACCTATTCAACCCCCCCCCCCTTTTAAGTGTACCGATTTAAATTTCAAAGTATTTACAAAGAAGATTTACAAGATTTGAGCTATTTAACACTCTAAATCTTGAACTTTCTCTCTCCTGGACCCTTCTCTCCTCTCAAATGGCTGGTGGGGTTCTAATATATAAAGACATGGGCTTCTGCAGGTAGACCTATAAAAATACCCTAGGGGTTTCTACCTCAAAGTACGTGTACCTCGATCGACGCATCGTCTGTTAAAATGTTCGTAACTTGCAATCTTGAAATCCTATGGAGATATGTGATATCATTCTGGAAAGCTCCTTCTGAGAGCTACGCAATGACATAGGGCTTTGCCTTTTCCAAATCCAAGAAGATGGGTCCATGAACAATTGGTATCTTTGGGTCTTCGCAGGAAGTTCATTAAGTTATTTTTTCATAGTTTGCACTTTATAGTTCTGCAATGGCTCTTTGTGACCCTATCTGTAGCTGTACTATGGTTGTTAAAATTATTTTGTCAAAATAACCTTTTTCCCTCCCGGGGTTGTCTCCAAGGTTGATGGGGGCTTTTGAATATCTCTCGGGGTTGTTTCCGGGGCTTTGATTGCTATTGTCTTTGTCTTTCTTGGGGTTATCTTTGAGGTTGATTTTATATCCCACGGGGATGTCTCCGTGGTTTGAGGTTTACTGTAGTCCTCTGGGGCTGTCTCTAGGTTAGAAAAGACACTTTTTCCCTCTTGTATGGTTAGTCCAAGGAAAGTAAAATTTTCAGTGTCTACAGGGTTTATCAAAAGTGATACCTACCAATGTTACATTTAGCTAGCAAATCGATCATTAACTTGTCCACGCAGGATATTAGAGGACATTTTGGTAAAAGTCGACAAGCTTATTTTTTCGGTTGATTTCATAGTGTTAGCTTTTGATGAGGATAAAGAAATTCTAATCATACTATAGCGTCCGTTCTTAGCCACATGGAGAACCTTGATTGATGTACAGAAAAGGGAACTCACGATGAGGGTTAAAGATTAAGAGGTTACTTTTAATGTCTTCAAGGCAATGCAATTTTCTAAAGAGGTTGAGGATTTCTTCGAAATTGACTGGATTGATGTCGCAGTGGATGAAGTTTATAAGGTAAATTTACATGAATATCCACTAGAAACAACTTTGGTTAGTTCTCACACAGTAAAGTCTCTGATTTTATTAGAGCATTTGAACATTTGAATGCTTATATCCCCTTTGTTTCATATGGTAAGCAATTTGAATTTTTTGGATCGATCAGAGACACCAACTTCCTGTATGAAAAATATATAGAGGAGCTACCAGTCTTGGAGCTCAATCAGTTGCCAAATCATTTGCGGTATGTGTACTTAGGTGAATTTTCTACTTTACTAGTTATTATCTTAGCTTCACTTAACGAGTCAGAAGAGGAGAAATTATTGAGTGTTACGGGAGTTTAAAACTGTACTTGGTTGGTCGATAATAGATATTAAGGGAATCAGTCCCTCATTTTGCATTCATAAAATCTTTCTAGAAGACGATGCTCGACCGGTAGTGGAACAACAGTGCTGGTTGAATCTGATAATGAAAGAAGTAGTGAAAAAAGAAATTATCAAATGGCTGGATGTGGGTATCATTTATCCTATATCAGATAGTTCTTGGGTAAGTCTAATGCAATGTGTGCCGAAGAAATAAGGTATGACATTAGTGGCTAACGAGAACAATGAGCTAATTCCGATAAGAACAGTGACTGGATGTCGGGTTTGTATGGATTATAGGAAGCTGAATAAAGTAACTCATAAGGATCATTTCCCTTTTGTCGTTTATTTATCAAATGATTGATAGGTTGGCAGGGCATCAGTTTTATTGCTTGTTGGATGGCTACTCTGGGTACAATCAAATTTTCATAGCACCGAAAGATCAAGAAAAGACAACCTTTACTTGCACCTATGGAACGTTTGCATTTTGGTGGATGTCTTCCGGGTTATGTAATGCACTAGCTACTTTCCAACGTTGCATGATGGCTATCTTTTTTGATATGATGGAGCAGAATGTAGAGGTGTTTATGGATGACTTCTCGGTATTTAGGGACAGTTTTGATCTCTGCTTGGAAAACCTGACATCTGTGCTTCAACATTATATGGAGACTAATTTGGTCCTTAATTAGGAAAAATGTCACTTTATGGTAAGAGAAGTGATCATATTAGGTCACCGAGTATCAGCAGATGGCTTAGACATTGATAAAGTAAAAAATTAAGATAATTGAACATATGTCACCACCAACTGTAAAAGGATCCGCAGTTTCTTGGGCCACACTGGATTTTATCGAAGGTTCATTATTAAGGATTCAAAAATCACAAAGTCGTTGTATGCTTTACTTGAGAAAGACGTTCCTTTAAATTTAATTATGATTGTCTCAAGGCTTCTGAGGTTCTCAAGTCAAAACTGATTACAGCCCCAGTCATCATTGCACCAGATTAGAATTTACCTTTCGAGCTTATGTAAGACGCAAGCGATTACGTGGTGGGGGCTGTTCTAGGTCAACTAAAAGATAAAGTGTTTCATGTTATTTACTATGCTATTAAAATGTTGAAGGATGCATAAGTGAACTACACCACAATGGAGAAAGAGCTTCATGCGGTAGTGTTCGCTTTTGATAAGTTTCGAGCCTACTTGATTGGAACAAAAGTGGTGGTATTCACGGATCACTCGGTAATTAAATATCTCATCTCGAAGAAGTATTCCAAACTAAGGCTCATTCATTGCGTTCTACTACTACAAGAATTCGACTTAGATATTTGGGATAGAAAGGGGATGGAAAATCAAGTTTTCGATCACTTATCTGGATTGGAGAATGCACAACAGTAATTTACAGATAAAACAATGATCAATGAATCTTTTCCTGATGAACAGTTATTTTATGTGGAAATAGAAGACCCATGGTATGCGGATTATGTGAACTACATTGTTAGTGGGGTTTTGCCATATGATATCAGTTTTCAGCAGAAGAGGCTTTTGTTTGAGGTTAAGCAGTACATGTGGGATGACTCATTCCTCTTTAAATAATGTGCCGACCAAATGATTCGGAGATGCATGGCTAGGGAAGAAATAAAAGAAATTTTATAACACTGCCACTCTTCTTTAGATGGCAGGCATTATAGGGATGATCGGATAGCTGCAAACGTCCTCCAATCAGGATTCTTTTGGTCGACTCTTTTCAAAGATGCACACGAGTTTTTCAAAAGATGTGATAAATGCCAACGGATTAGGAACATCATGAGTCATCATGAGATGACGCTAAATACCATGCTTGAAGTTGAGTTATTCGATGTATAGGGCATCGACTTTATGGGGTTGTTCCAGTCATCCTTCAACAATAAGTACATCTTATTTGTTGTGGATTATGTCTCCAAATGGGTGGAGGCAGTGGCTCTACCTAGAAATGATGCCAAGGTAGTTCTAAATTTTCTCCAGAAGACTATTTTTACAAGATTTGGAACGTCTAGAGCCATAATCAGTAATGAAGGGTCGCATTTCTGTAATAAGTTCTTTACAACTCTTCTTGCAAAATATGGAATTCGACATAAAGTTGCCACAGCCTACCATCCTCGATCGAATGAGAAAGCTGAAATCTCGAACATGGAAGTGAAACAGATCTTCAAAAAGATTGTAAATCCGTCCAGGAAAGATTAGGCGCAAGCTTGATGTGGCTTTGTGGGCGTATTGTATTGCTTACAAGACTCCAATTGGCATATCTCCTTATCGATTGGTATATGAAAAAACATGTCATCTACCCGTCGAACTGGAGCACAAAGCATATTGGGCAGTAAAGAAACTTTATCTGGATTTAGAAATAGCAGGTGAAAAGCGGCATTTGAAATTGAAAGAATTGGATGAGTTTCGCTCATAAGCCTACGAAATTGCCAAGCTATACAAAGAAAGGCAAAGAAATGGCATGATAAGTAAATTGTCAAGCATTCTTTTGAACCAGGTCATTCAGTCCTGTTATTTAATTCATGTCTTAAGCTATTTCTGAGCAAGTTGAAATCGAGGTGGTCCGGCCCGTTCAAAATTACCAAGGTTTTCTTGTATGGAGCCATCGAAGTCACTGATCTGACTTCCCAACAAACATTCAAAGTTAAATTGATAAGGATAACATAATAGTGTATGAGGCGAAAGTACTTGTATGTCATGTGTAACCTTGTTAGGTTTTTGTGCTTAATAAATCTATTTTACGTGTCTTGCATGAAAATAGCAACATAATTGAAATAGGTATTTTTATTAATCATTGAAAGATGTTAATAAATTAATAGGCAATCCTAGTTAGCAACTCATTGAATTAATTGAGTAGGAATAAGATAAGGCGATTATTATTAAGCATTTGGGAAAATTATATTTTTATGTCTTAATCATCTGGTGATCAACATTTGCTAGTTAATTTAGTTTTTATTTTTATTTAATAAATTTCACAAAATTAATTGAGGTGACTGTTTAAGTAGATTTAAATTAATAAAAACTTGATAATTAGAGTAATTGTTAGTAATTGTTCTTTGTGGGTACGCCAACCTTTCTTATCTCTATATTACTTGATTGACTGTGTATACTTGCACGTATTTGTCATTATATAACACGGACAACATCAATCTCTTCTATTTTTATAACTTAACTATAACTTTGATATTTATTCCCTTTAATTTAGTAATTTCACAATTAACGTGGGCACGTATAGACTATGAAAATTTAAGGATTAACTAAAACTAATTTAAACTTTAACCAAAACTCATCAAAACTTCTTCGAGCAAACATGGATTATGAAAAACTCATATCTTAGCAATAATTTATCAAAACCTCTTAATTAATTTAAAATCACAGAAGAACTATAAAACGAAAGTATTTTAATAATGAAACATGAAGGCAAAATCAATTAAATAGTATCATGAATAATTATTTAATTTTATCTTCATCTTAGATTAAATAAATTAACTAGACATGAATATAAATAAACTAACTAAAATAAAGAAGAAAAAATAAAATAAAATAAGAAACTCCCTTTAATTAACGATCATCCAACTAGCGTACAAAGAAGAAATAATTTAATCTTACTCCTACTCCTACTCCTAACTTATACTAATATAATACATCCCCCACCCCCCAATCTCTCTTAGTAATCCTCTATTTATAAAAATAATGCATTAATTATTTTTCGTGTAGGTTTCAACTTCCTAGTGTCAATCAACTTCTTTAATATATCTTCTAGATGGATTTTCCTTTCTCTTGCTGGATTTGACTTTCACACCAATATTGTTTCACCTTCTTCCTTCTTGTTGTAAGAATCTTTTTGCTTCTTTCCTTCCATTAATAAGAGTATTAAATATTGTTTATTCACCAAGATTTTACTTTATTATAATAAAATATTAAATTCTACAAAACCTAATAAAATATATTCATTAAATAAACTAATATAATTAAAAGGATAAAATTAGAGATAAATGATAAGTGGATTTTATATCCACGAATCGTTGTCCATTTTAAGCTTAATCGTTGTTACTTTCTTGTTTTCATGTTCGTTTTTACTCGTTTTGTGTTCTTTCATGTGTTGGGTGGTTGTTGTGGCAATTAGCGAAGAATTGAAGTCACTCGGAGCATTTATGGAAGCAAACATGAAGCTAGCAGCATAGTTTAGCAGAAAAGACCCCTGCTGAGGCGGGACCTTTTTGCCTATACACCCCCGTCGGGGCGGGGGGTCTTCAACATCAACTAACAGAAATGATACCCGCCAGGGCGGGGGTCTCTCCACTGCTGAGTCTCCTTTCTTGCTTTGAACTCTGCTGGGACTTGATTATTAGCAATTATAATGTGTTTGGACTCTAATAAGCTGAGGATTTCGACTGTAACTTGTGTGTGGGATATATATTTACTAAATTAACAACGAGTTAGAGACACACAAGGCATATTACAGAGATTAATTCCAGTTTTTCATAGCAAGCTTTGGATGGAGATTTTGAAGAAATTTTCGTGACGATTGCAGATTTAGGCTACGTGAAGGGTATTTTTCACTATTCTTCTTCTTAGTCTTTTATTTGTAATTGAAAGGATGTTATCTTAGAATTATTCAGTTATTATTTCAATCATGATGAACTAATTCACTTTTTAGGCTTATGGTGGATCCTTAAGTGAAACGATGATTTTGTAAACTTTGATTTCCAGTTCAATAAGCTATTTTCCAGTTTATCTATATTAATTTGAGCTTAAATTTATTAATTGTCTGATCAACAATTCTTTATGGATTTGTATGGAATCGAGAGATGATATTCGAATCAAGACTTAGTTAATATAGCATGTGTTAATGAAGTTTGTGAATAACAAAATCTTGATGAATGTTAAGGTAGAGATATGTTTGACATCGCATGTAATCGGATAGAGAACTTAATCTTAAACCTTCTTTAATTATAATTCACATAGAGATATAGTGAGTAAGTTGATTAAGGTGGTGGCTGGAGTGTTAGAGGTAGATGGGGTGACAACAATACAAGCACAAATTTTTGTGCTTTATAAGAAATTGGATGCTATGACAGGGGCTTAGGTTGAGCAGGTTGTGGTCGTGTGTGAATTGTGCATGGGTGACCATCCTATAGATCAATGCGCAATCAATCCAGCGTCCGTCCAATTCATGGGTAGCTACAACAGGGAGGGATCCACAAAATATGTACCAAAACACTTACAACCAGGGGAATAAGAATCACCCAAATTTCTCGTGGAGCAATAATCAACAACATCAAGCTCCACGACCATCATATCCCCCAAGTTTTCAGAATCACCAACAACCGGCTCAACATCAAGAAAGAAAATCAGATTTAGAGGAGTTGTTGTCAAAATACATAACTAGCAATGAAGCAGAGATGAAAAACCAAGCAATGGCCAGCAAGAATTTGGAAAATCAGATGGGGCAAATTGCCTTAGCATTGAAAAACAGGCCACAAGGTACTCTATCGAGTAATACCGAGAGAAATCCGAAGGGAAATCACGAACAGTGTCAGGCAATTATGTTGAGGAGTGGAAAACATCTCATTGGTAAGCATGCAAAAAATTTAGCTATATCAGATAATAAAATTGATGACAGCAAAGTGGTTGAAGGAAACAAGGGTGAGGATAAGTAAAGTGAGAAAATAAAGTTAGATGACAAGCCAGTTGTGTATCATCCACCACCGTTTTAGCAGAGGGTCCAAAAACAGAAATTAGATAAGCAGTTCGCAAAGTTTTTGGAAGTTTTTAAGAAACTTCAGATTAACATTCCGTTAGCAGAATCCCTAGAGCAGATGGCGAGTTATGCGAAGTTCATGAAAGGGATTCTGTCAAGGAAAAAGAAATGAGAATACTTCAAAATAGTGGCATTAACAGAGGAGTGTAGTGCGGTGTTACAGCAGAAGTTGCCACCAAAGTTGAAAGACCCGGGGAGTTTCACTATTCCATGCTCTATCGGGAACATGTCATTCAATAACTGTTTATGTGATTTGGGGGCGAGTGTGAACCTTATGTCGTTATCAGTGTACACAGGATTTGGTTTTCCCGCACCAAAGCCTACGAATATTTCATTGTAGTTGGTAGATAGGTCAATCACATATCCGAGAGGCATAGTAGAGGACATATTGGTTAAGGTGGATAAGTTTATATTCCCCATGGATTTTATTATTCTAGATTTTGAGGAGGACAAGAACATCACGATTATCCAAGGGAGACCTTTCTTGGCTACGGGTAGGACATTCGTCGACGTACAAAAAGGAGAACTTACTATGAGGGTCCATGATCAGGAAATCAAATTTAACGTGTTCAAGGCCCTGAAATTCCCTACAGATGAAGAAGAATGTTTTAGGATGAATATAATTGAGCAAATAATTAGTGAAGACATGGGCAAGTGTTTGGTCAACGATCCATTGAAAACAACATTATTGGGGGATGAAGAGTTCGATGACCCAGAATTTGTGGATTACTTGCAGATGTTAGACTCATTGCCACGAGCTAGCCGATTCAGAGAACCATTTGAACCATTGCACACGAAGGAGATAGCCACAAAAAAATTGAAACCGTCATTGGAGGAGCCACCAACTCTAGAACTTACGCCACTCCCTAAACACCTCAGGTTTGCGTACTTAGGCAATTCAAATTCTTTACCTATTATTATTTATGCTGCACTTAACGATTTGCAGGAAGAAAAGTTGCTGAGGGTGCTTAGGGAACATAAATCAGTGATAGGATGGACGATAGCTGATATCAAGGGAATCAGCCCTTCTTTTTACATGCACAAGATTCTGATGGAAGATGATGCAAAACTGACGGTGGAGCAACAACGACGACCTAACCCAATTATGAAGGAAGTGGTAAAGAAAGAAATTCTAAAATTATTGGATGCCGGTATTATCTACCTGATTTCCAATAGTAAGTGGGTTAATCCGGTTCAGTGTGTGCCAAAAAAGGGAGCAATGACCATGGTACAGAATGAGAACAACAAGCTAATTCTGACAAAGATAGTGACAGGTTCGAGGGTTTGCATGGACTACAGAAAGTTGAATAAGGCAACCCGCAAAGATCATTTTTTGTTGCCCTTTATCAATTAAATGTTGGACAGATTGGCAGGACATGAATACTACTGTTTATTGGATGGATACTCGGGCTATAATCAGATCGTCATCGCTCATGAGGTCAAGAGAAGACTACATTTATGTGCCCTTACAGCACATTTGCATTCAGGAGAATGTCATTCAGTTTGTGTAATGCATCTACTACCTTTCAACGGTGTATGATGGCTATCTTCTCAGACATAGTGGAGAAAATTATGGAAGTCTTCATGGATGACTTTTTTGTCTATGGGGACAATTTTAATACTTGCCTAGGGAATTTGGTAATGGTGTTACAGAGATGCAAAGACACGAACCTTGTACTTAACTAGGAAAAATGCCACTTCATGGTTGATGAGGGAATAATTTTGGGTCACAAGGTATCGGCTCAAGGATTGGAGGTTGAAAAAGCTAAGCTGGAAACAATCGAGAAACTGCCTCCACCAAGTTCAGTAAAGAGAATTAGATGTTTTCTAGGACATGTTGGGTTCTATAGGAGATTCATAAAGGACTTCTCTAAAATTGCAAAACCTTTATGCAGTCTTTTAGAGAAGGATTCTGTTTTCAATTTTAATGAGGAGTGCAAGTTGGCTTTCAAGTTGTTGAAGAAGAAGTTGACTACACCCCCAATAATCGTCACACCGGATTGGAATATGCCTTTCGAGCTGATGTGTGATGCAAACGACTATGCAGTTAGGGCTATTTTGGGTCAACGCCAAGAGAAGGTATTTCACACTATATATTATGCAAGCAAGACACTCACGGAGACTCAAATGAATTACACAACTACGTAAAAGAAATTTCTTGCAGTGGTGTATACATTTGACAAATTCAGGGCATACTTGATCAGAACAAAGGTGATAGTCTACACGGATCATTCGACTATTCGGTACCTAATTACGAAAAAAGATGCTAAGCCACGCCTTATTCGATGGATTCTCCTTCTACAAGAGTTTGATCTAGAAATAACGGATAGAAAGGGGACAGATAATCATGTCGCCGATCATTTGTCTAGACTAGAAAATCAAGATAAACTGAAAGAGTACAAGTGTGCAATCAACAAGTCATTCCCGGATGAGCAATTGTTCAGGATAAATAAAGAATTTCCATGGTACACGGATTATGTGAATTATCTAGTGAGCAACGTTCTTCCACCTGATCTTATAAGGCAACAGAAAAAGAAGTTTCTTCATGATGTAAAATGGTACATGTGGGATGAACCTTATCTATTCAAGCAGTGCACCGACAAGATGATTAGAAGGTGTGTGCCCTACAATGAAGTGAAGAACATACTGCATAAGAGCCACTCATCTGCATATGGGGGTCATTATGGTATTGAGAGAACAGCGGCAAAGGTGCTTTAAGCTGGGTTCTATTGGCCTACACTATTTAAGGACGCCCACCAGTTTATCAAAACATGTGATAGATGTCAAAAGGTGGGCAACATTTTAAAAAAGAATGAGATGCCTCTACAAATAATTCTTGCAGTTGAGATTTTTGATGTATGGGGCATCGATTTCATGGGGCCATTCCCTTCGTCACTTAACAATCAATACATTCTACTCGCAGTGGACTACGTCTAAAAATGGGTTGAAGCCGCAGCACTCCCATCGAACGATGCTAAGGTGGTTCTTAAATTCCTATAAAAAAACATTTTTATAAGGTTTGGCACGCCGAGAGCAATTATAAGTGACGAAGATAGTCACTTTTGCAACAAATCATTTACAGCTTTATTGGCAAGGTATGGGGTCAACCACAAGGTAGCGATGGCTTATCATTCCTAAACCAGTGGGCAGGCTGAGGTGTCGAACAGGGAAGTCAAGAAAATCTTGGGAAAAGTGGTGAACCCGAATCGAAAGGATTGGTTGCTCCGGTTGGATGATGCATTATGGACATACCGGACTGCGTATAAAACACCGATCGGGATGTCACCATATTAACTACTGTACAGAAAGGCTTATCACTTACCGATCGAGTTACAACATAAGGCTTATTGGGCGATTCAAAAACTCAATTTTGATCAAACAGCTGTAGGGGAAAAGTGATTACTGCAATTAAATGAGCTCGATGAATTTCGCCTTTAAGCCTACGAGAACCCCAAGTTATACAAGGAAAAGGTCATGAGATGGCACGACCAGAAAATTATGCACAGAACATTCGAGCTGGGGCAATCAGTCCTTTTGTTCAACTCACGGCTGAGATTGTTCCCAGGAAAGCTTAAGTTAAGATGGTCGAGACCATTCACCATAAAGAGGGTGTTCTCTCATGGCGCCATTGAACTTTACAGTTGAAATCCTTTAGAAACTTTCAAAGTCAACGGTCAACGATTAAAGCACTATTGGGGTGGCGAGTCCAACACAGATGTCATCACCATCACATTATCCGACGTACCATGAACATGGAGTAATCAAACTGAACGACTTAAAATCAAGCCCTAATTGGGAGGCAATCGAATCAAACTTTTATTTTTAGTATTTTCATTCATAACTGGTAGACTATAGTTGTAATAAGTTCATTAGGTAGGTATTATATAGTAAAAATCTTATTAATCTCTCAATCATACTCCAAGTGATCAACAATCTAATAACTTGTACGTTTCATGGCTTGCAGGATGGGGAAATGGACAATAAATGGCATAGTATGAAGAAAAGATGAACCAAAAAGTCAGTTAGCAGAAGGCACCCCCACCGGGGTAGGTCCCTAATGAGCTATACCCCCCGCCGGGGCGGGGGTCTCCTCAAGGATTTAACAGTGACTATGCCCGCCATGGTGGGCTATATTAGCCTTGTACCCCCCGCCGGGGCTGAGGTCCTCAAAATCAGTTAGCAGAACCTATGCCCGCCGGGGTGGGGGTCCTGAATCCTAACTGACTTGGCAGTTATACACACTTCCTTCTTCTTCTTCCCAACTACACACCACTTCCCCACTAATCATACTCTCATTACTTCTTCCTCAATTGAAGGTCCAACCTCCATCCATTACTTCTCCCCACAACTCCAATCCACTAATCCACTACTTCACATCACCATCTATATATAGCCACACCTTCACAACCCAAATTCCACACAAAAATTCATCAACAACTTACAAAGCTGAGAATTATGGCTTCCATAGAGGTGAGTATAGAGTAATTTTGAGTGAGTACTTTGTGTCCCAAATCCTAAACTCTGAGTACCATAAGAGATCAAAGTTTCAAGTTTTGTGGAGGATAAATCACTGTGCACACCAAGTGCTCGACGGCTTGCGTGAACCAAGTTTGGGAAGGAGATACTGTGATTAAGGAAGTTGAGAATCACTGGCTTCGCAACCCACATTAAAACGCCAAAGAAGAAAAAATTCAAGGCCCGCACAATCGACATGGACCTTCGATCACCAGAAATTTGTAAGTGTCGCCACCGCCGATCGGTACAATTATATGATGACAAAAGCCCTTACACCTGAGCGGGGATTAGCACTGAATCACGTCAATGGGGAGATGATGCAGCAAATCTATCAGAAGGGTTGAACAAATTCACCTAAGAATCAGAACCCGCCGTGATTAACATAGTCAAGGAGTTTTATGCGAACGCTGAGGACAAAGCCCCCTTCAATGCTTATGTGCAGGGTCGCTTAGTCCCATTTAGTGTTAATGCCATAAACACATATTATCAACTGCGTGTGCCTCGACAATGCCAATATGCCCACCTACGTGATTTTGATCCGAACTATGAGGAAATACTCAAGGAAATGTCTAAGCTAGGAACAACATGGATCAAAGATCGAAAGGGAGGCACAATTTTCCATAGCAAAGATCTCAGTCGGTATTGAAAAATTTGGTACGCATTCTTATGTGCTAAATTGTATCTGTCCCAACACACCTCAGACGTGACCAAAGAGAAGGCGTTACTGCTATACGCGATTGTGCAAGACTTCATCATTGACGTCGGGGCCATTATATGTTTTTCCATCCGTCGGTGATTACAAGCAAACTTTTCAGGCGGCTTGCCACACCCATCACTCATATGTGGGTTGTGTCGCCAAGTGGGTGTGAGATGGTCTAAAGATGAACCCACACAGATGCCGCTGTAGTTGTTAGATTCTAGAATGATAGCGCGATATTCAGTATGGGCCGGGGGCAATTCCCATCCTCGAGGTCTAGGTTTTATTTTTCCATCGGCTTCAGAGGATAAAGTTGATGCTGCAGACACCTCGGAGGATGAAGATGGAGCTATGAGAGATCAAGGAACGGAGCATTTACCGCAGACCGAGGCATTATCCTGTCCTTAGTTTCTTGACTTTCAATGTCAAATGGATGCGCACAACAAGGCAACACGTCGGGAGATGCGGTGACTCGCATTGAGGCAAGACCATATATTTGATGCTATGAACACGTCTTTAGCTTCACTCAACACGACACTTCAGAGCTTCAATCCAGCTCCACAATTTCCAAATCAGCTGCCCATGCCAATGCCAAGGTTTCCGCCAAGTGATTCAGAGGAAGAAGATCAACCACCACCTCCCCAGACTTAGGCGATTGCAGGGAAGTCCTCACACACTTAATTGTGATTATTTATCCAATGAGGGCATTGTATTACTTAAGTTTGGGGGATTTAATTTCTTGTTCGCATGCATAATGTCATTAGTTAGGCTTACATTTGTCATTGCATTCTAGTTTGCATATTAGTTCATAGTAGTTTAGGTCACTTTTTTATTGCATTTTTATTTTTGTTTTTGTTATTGCATTACGTCATGCTATGTTTGATTTTTAATCTAAAAAAATGAAAAATAGAACAAAAAAAATTAATGTAGTTACATATTGTGTTTGCATATGTCCAGCAGTGTTGTAGTTCATGTTATTTTGGGCCAATGATGAGATTGAGAATAAGTTAACCAATACAACATTGATTATTAGAACTATGATATAGTTTCTGTTATGAATCGAATCTTGTGCTTGTTTGAAACTGGTATAAAAGGTTAGCACGCTAATAACATCTGTGTGACTGGTTAGTTCAAATTAATACATAAAGATTTTCTAAAGGATAATGCTAGGGTGAATGAGAAAATGACAGGATAGGCAGTTAAAACGACGAATTAGGCAAGAACTTAAGTTTGGGGGAGAAAGGTAGGGTATATAAGTTTCACTTTATCTACAAAAAAATTATCTAGTTGAGGCTTGTGGTGGGTTGAGGAAAATATACTCCCCATAAACACGAGCGTGAGATGGAGCGTAAAACGCGCTCACCAACCATCTATTTAAAAAAATGAAAAAAATAGACGGGAAATAAGAGCAAAGGGCCCCCCGTCAATGAAAAAAAAGAAAGCATAAATACCCTATTTGATTCCCTAATCTTGGTAAATGTTTGAATTCGAGTGGAACTTGTCTATTATTGAAATTTTTAAGTTTGCGCTGTATGATTCCTTCTAAGAAATTGGTTATGTATTGAATTTGAGTCCGTATCAGTTATCATGGATGTTGAACACACACGCACGCTATACCAGTGATAATGGTTCAAGATTTGAGAACTGATAGGTCATTATGGATTGGTTTTGGTGATTAATATTATAAGGTTGCTTGTTTTCTCTAAGGCCAGTGAGATAATTTTGACTCTATGGTACTGTTTAATTCGAAAGTATATAGATTAGAGTCAATTTCATTGCATTGTATAGTATGTAGTTTGTTTTGTGCTCGAGGACTAGCACAGTTTAAATTTGGGGAATTTTGATAAGTGGATTTTATATCCACGAATCGTTGTCCATTTTAAGCTTAACCGTTGTTACTTTCTTGTTTTCATGTTCGTTTTTACTCGTTTTGTGTTCTTTTATGTGTACGGTGGTTGTTGTGGCAATTAGCAAAGAATTGAAGTCATTCAGAGCATTTATAGAAGCAAACATGAAGCTAGCAACATAGTTTAGCAGAATAGACCCCCGTCGGGGCGGGCCCTTTTTGCCTATACACCCCCGCCGGGGCGGGGGGTCTTCAACATCAACTAACAGAAAGGATTCCCACCTGGGCGGGATTAATTTAGGCATGTACCCCCACCGGGGTGGGGGGGTCTCGACTGCTGAGTCTCCTTTTTTGCTTTGAACTCTACTGGGACTTGATTATTAGCAATTATATTGTGTTTGGACTCTAATAAGCTGAGGATTTCGACTGTAACTTGTGTGTGGGATATATATTACTAAATTAACAATGAATTAGAGACACGCAAGGCATATTATAGAGATTAATTCCAATTTTTCATAGCAAGCTTTGGAGGGTGATTTTGAAGAGATTTTCGTGACAATTGCAGATTTAGGCTACGTAAAGGGTATTTTTCACTATTCTTCTTCTTAATCTTTTATTTGTAATTGAAAGGATGTTATCTTTGAATTATTCAGTTATTATTTCATTCATAATGAAGTAATTCACTTTTTAGGCTTATAGTGGATCCTTAAGTGAAACGATGATTTTGTAAACTTTGATTTCCAGTTCAATAAGCTATTTTCCAATTTATCTATATTAATTTGAGCTTGAATTTATGAATTACCTGATCAACAATTCTTTATGGATTTGTATGGAATCGAGAGAGGATATTCGAATCTAGACTTAGTTAATATAGCATGTGTTCATAAATTTTGTGAATAGCAGAATCTTGATGAATGTTAAGGTAGAGATATGCTTGACATCGCATGTAATTGGATAGAGAACTTAATCTTAAATCTTCTTTAATTATAATTCACATAGAGATATAGTGAGTTAGTTGGTTAAGGTATTTAACTTGTTTCTATCTAATTTGTGGATTTAAGTTAATACGGTATTAGTGCATCTAGAGGTGGCTAATACTACATTCGTGTTCTTGATTAATTAACTGGGATAATGAGTTGAATTGGAATAAAGGTGTAGAAATCAGAGTGTAGCTTATGGTGAAATCATAAGTCTAATTCTCTATTAACTGTTTGAAATTTCAGATTTTGATATTTGTGATTGTTTTATGATAGTATATTTATTTATTAATTTAGTTTTTATAATTTTCATCATTAAATTGAATAGTTTAATAAAATTAGGATTAATAGGAAATTGATACTTGTAAGGTTAAATTTCTTGTTAATTTATCTCTGTGAGAACGATACTCTACTCATTACTATATTACTTGTTGATCACGTATACTTGCGTGTTGTGCGTAATTAGATTTTACCCAACAATAATAAAATTAGAGTGACCAATAGCTAACGCTAACTATAGATCATTTCCCAACTAACTCATATCCTCAGTTGTTCATTGCAATGTCAGACGATACAAATCAGAATTGTTTGATTAGTATCTGCAAGAAGTTCTTGCAGATAGATTGTCTCCTCTATATAAATACATGCATGAACATGAACACTTTCATTTCATCTTTGAAAGACCCCGACTTTTAATAAATAGAATTTAATTTTTTCTTCTCATTATTATTTTAAATAGTAAGGTGTTAAAATGATAAAATGATAAAGTTAAAGGTAATGTGTGCAAATTATAAGATAAAAAGTATTTTATTGAATATTTGTTCTGTCAGGGAATATTTGTGACAACCCGAATTTTTATAAGTTATTAAAATAAGAATTTAATAATTAAAATTCTTATTATGAGATTTTTTGAGTTTGAGTATTTATATATACGTGCTATATATTTTGAAATATGTGATCTGGTGTAAAGAGAAATATATATTCATATATTGGGAAAGTGAGGTTTAATAGTTAAGTTAACTATTGAAGAAATTAAATGAATTTTATAATTAATTTTAAATATTTATTGAATTAAATAAATATTTTAATTTATTTATTTATTGAGATAAATAAATAATTGATGAATTGTGGTGCATTAATTTAGTAATGAAATTGAATAATGGTAATTTTTTATTTGAAAGATTTAATTTAATGAAATAATTAAATTAAATTAAATTGTTTAATATAAAAGAAAATAAGTAAATTAAATAAAGCGATGTTTAAAAATAATTTATTAATTAAATTAGATATATAATTATTTATTAATCACCAAAATAATTATAATAAAAAATATAATTATTATTATATGTTATGTAAATTGGTTATAGTTATGACAAATAAAAACTATATAATATAATATTATTAAAATAATCTAGTATGGGGGAAATTGTATGTAGCCAAACAAGGTCTTGTGGCCTTTGGTTTTTTTTAACTGACGCCAATTGGGTTTTTGTAACTGATGTACGTAAGAGAGAGGGGAGTCAGTTTATTTTATGCATTCTATTTTGCCTAAGGCTAAATAACATAAGGTTAGAGAGAGAGCTTGGTGAGAAGAGAGAATTGCAGAGATTTTAGAGAAGGAAGAAGGAAACACAGAGGAAAATTGAGGTTGAGAGCTTGAGAGAACTCTCTGAGATTGTCAAAAGGAAGAGAAGGGTTTGCTAAATCAAGGTATAATCTACTCTAATCTTAACTTCTAAATTTCTATTTGTAGTTGTGTTGGATTAATATATATACAAGTATGAAGGGTTTATATTTTGTTAATCATCATATGTGAGTGTTGTTTGAGTATCAAACACGTGAAATTGGGATTATAGGAAGAAATTAAAATAACAGTGGTTATGTATGAAAATGGCTTAGTAAGTCCAAAATTTGATGTTCAATCTTTGCTAGAATCTGTTAATTAGTTATATATTATGTTAGTATATCAAGAAATGAAAACAACGTAGTTGGAATGGTGTCAATTGGTTAAGAAACAAAGATTTGGCAATCGAATTCGCTAAACATCTCAAAATATGAAAGTTTAGTATGAACATGTGTTTTGGGTCAAGATTTAGGTTAGTTAGTGTTTCTGTAAATTGTTGTAATTTTAATATGTTGTAGTTCTATGAATTACGAATCCATATAATCGATAACGGACTAATTTGGACGTGTATAACTCAAGTTATGAATATTAGTGGGAGAAAAAGGTCAAACAAATTGCAAAAACTGTAATCTGGGCGAAGCCTAGCACGGGCGCACCACCCAGGAGCGCGGGCATGCTTCCAAGTGCTGCTAGATGGTGCGGGCATGCTGGAGTTATGAAGGAAATGGGCTCAGGCGCGCCAATTGTGTGCCAGGTGTGACTGTTTTGACCTATTTTGGTAAAACGACCATTACTTTTTTATACCGACTCTGATTCAGTTGATTCAAGATGATCCAAAACGAGGACGAATAAACCTAAAACTTTTGTGCTTTAAGTTTTTCAATTTGAGGTGGGGAATAGTGGTAAAAATGGCTATCTTTAGGACTATTGTGTTTTTGGGGTCAATCGGAGGGCGTTGGGCATGCACGTATGCAAGTGTAGTGCTTCTGACGATAAAAGATATTGTTCTAAGTTATAAAACATAAATATTATGAAGTATAATGATGTTTAACATTAATAAATGATATATTAGATAAGTTGTATACGCATACTAAGCACACACAAGAGAGACACATTGGGCGTGTGACGAATAAATGTCGAAACACCGTGATAAATGTTATTGAACATAAAGAGTGTTTTAAGTCAAATGAAATGAATATTATAAGATATTAAATGGGTTTAATATAAAACCAATAATGATTTCTAGCAATACTTAAACTCTTAAATGAACTTCGAGTATGAAATATAGTGAGATATAATTAGAAAGTTAACACAATCAAATTGAACATTGTGTATTGATTAAGAAGAAGGGTTATGGGAGGTAGAGTAAACTTTACATTACAATTATTATGCGTTTCTATGTGACTAATAGTTGATTTGCATTATTATATAATTGTGTAACGCACGTGAAGTGCAGATAATTGTAAACTGTTAAATTGTTATTGGTAAACAACGATCAAGGCAAGTCTTTCAGTTCCTATTTGCTATGTGAACTTGATGATGAATTATTTTAAATCTTTATTGAAAATAGCATGGTGTGTTATATATATGTTGAAAGTATGAAATGTTAAAGTCAATTCATGACTACGTTGACTGAGTAATGAATGTTGATTGAGTAAGGAACTCAATCTTTATACTTATTATATGAAATGCAGCATGTATATTATGTTAGTTTAATGTTATGAGATATATTTTGAGCATGTTATTATGTGTTATGTGATGCGTGAAAACTGTTAGATTTTACTGGGCTGTCGAGCTCAACCTTGCAAATAACCACTTTTGTATGTTAAAGATTCACGGTAAAGTTATGTGCTACTTGAAAGACGTGAATCAGATGTGATACTTGAAGATTTATACACTTTGGCTGAGTTATTATTATTTGAACCATGTTTAAGGTTCCTAATAATGTATTAATGTTGAATTGTAATGTCTTTTTTTGATGTAATTATTTTATTTCCGCACGTAATTGATGTTTAAGGTTAGACAACCTGGGAAGTCTTTTTGATTAATGATGTAACCCTTTTAAAGGGAGGATTTCTGATTTAATTTTATTTTATTTGGGTAGTTATATATGATTGAATGGAAAGTGAATACCAAATCTTGTGGCAATGAAGTACCTGGATTTGGGGGTGTCACACTTTAGTATCAGAGCTGTAGGTTATAAACCTTAGGTAGGAGTACCTTATGCTATAACCTTAGAGAAGAGATGTGAAGATAATGAAAGAATAAGCTCAAATAGAGTTTGAACAATAAGAAGTAATTTAAGAAATTTATAAAGAATGGATTAAAACATGCGTGAAAGAATTCAAAGAAGAATCTCGCAGAGTTATAAGGAGTATGAATGTGGAGTTACCCAACTCCAATAATAAGGATGTAAGGTGATAATAAACAAATAATGTTTATAAGAAGATAATGATAAAGAAGTTAAGAATAAAAAATTATATTTAAGTATGGTACAATTATACTCTTTAATGGTTGATGTATGGTATCTGGGCTAAACGATTCCTTCATAAAGCGGAGGTATATACGAACTAGCAACTCGGAACCTAGTTTGTTGGTTGTTTCTGGGAAACCACTCAACGTACCATATTGAAACTATTAGAGACTCAATGTGTTCCAAGTATAGAAAATTGATACGTATGATGAAAATGTGGAACTCGAAAGAAATGTTGAACAATATAAATGAAGCTAGAAATTCTTAAAGGAAGAATTGTTATATAAACAAGAAAATTCAAAGAAGAATCTTGAAGAGATATAAAGATAATAAATGGGAGTTACCTAACTCCAATAGCCAAGATAACGAATAATGTCGTAAATGATGAAAAAGGAAAGAAAGAGGATCGTAAAACAAAACGATCACGAGTGAAGAAAAGAATTTTAAGGGAGATGCTTATAAAATAAGATCACGACGTGATCTGTTTAAGTTATAAAAGAAAGATGGTCTGTAATGTTTGAATAATTATAGCTTGATGCTATAAAGATAATGTACTATGATATAGTACGAGGTAAACTCGCGAAGAGTTATAGATAATGTGATACGAGGAATTCGTATTGAGCAAGTTAAGAATAAGTTATAAGCAAGATAGAGTTAGGTGGGATTTCAATTGAGGACTCATATGATGGCTGAGTTGTACAAACCTTTGTATGGGCGAGGGTTTTGTGCTTGCACTCAGTTTATCACATTGATAATCATTAGAATATTGGTGTCGCGCTATCAATGTATATGTGGCGAAAAGGTGGTTCTTTTCTCATGTGTATATTTGATAGTTAGAAACTATTAAGATTAGTCAAATATTATTAGGATTAGGTGCAGTTATTAAAACTAATACATATGGTAAGTTCGTGACTCATAATAATATGGTATGTTTTGAACCCCTCAGCGAATGGACGTCTATGGTCTGACTAGGATAAGTTCTTAAACTCATATTATTGTGGTAAGTTCCTAAACTTCCAATGTGTAGTAAGTTTGATGAATTATACTGGGGGTATGGGAAGATTGTAAGTTAAAATACAAAAATATTTACTACAAGAGCATTGGTATTGCTAGAAATGAAAGAATTAGTTAGTAATGAGGTAATGGAGTAAAGATGGAAATTGATGGATAAAATTAGATATTCTAAATCTACTAGCTATGCTAGACTTTCGAGATTTATTGACTTCGTACTGAGGATTGTACTTTTGATTTTTGAAAAATGTTGGGTCACACTAGTGAACCAAAGAATTTTTAAAACAGTGTTATTATTCACGTATTTATGCTGTTTGTTTTGGCAAGATTAAAAAAATGATTTTTAAATTTTCAAAATATATTTTAATTATATGTATCTGGTGATATGATAAACGATGAAGTCATCAATGTAATGGAATCTGGTGTTGGATGTGATCATGTGATCGTCAGCCCACTATGGTGAGATGTGGTATGACAACGTTATAATCATGATGCCATAAAATGATTTTTGAGATTTCTTTAAGATATGAGAATATATATATATATATACATATATATATATATATATATATATGTATATTTCGATTGATGTCCAAATTGTTGTAGAAGTCTATGTTATTTGATTCAGCTAGACGAATATTGAAAGATGTTCATGAAATTCAAGCGTTTCTTGAGAAGTTATGTCAAACCAAATTGTTTTGGTGTGGATTCAGATGTTGAAAAGCTGAGGTGAACATCCCTGTAAAAGGGGACATGTTATCAGAGATAGTGGTTTCGAAAGTAACGCGTATAGTCATTACAATGTTAAGATGTAATACATTGTGCACGACGTAGGGGTACGATAGGCTGATCACCTAGAGTACTTGCAGAGAGTGTTTTCAGTCTGTGTGACTAATAAACATTCTGTTAAAGACGGTTTATAATGGTGATGCACTGTTAAACCTGGAGAAGAGTTCAAGGTCTGTATAGTCTTATGACTGTAAAAGGTTCAAGTTGAGATACTTGATAACCTAGGGACGTAGTTCAAGGTCTTATGACCCCTCAGTGTGATTTGGAATCTTTTAAATTCCTGTTATTCATATCGCTTCCCAATTATTGAGCAATTGTGGAAGATTCTTGTTATTCTAAAAGGTGAAAGTGGAAAAGAAGAGAAAATTAAGTAAAACATAATAACTTCAAGAAAGAAATGAAATTTCAGAAATAAGAGAAATGTGAAACTCTTAGAAGAGGAAGAGGTGAGGAATGTGATGATCTTAGAAAGATCCTTAGAGAAAAAATTTGGTTGCAGAACCTAATGAATAAATAGATATTAACATAAAATCTATTTTAATAAATGGAATGAACGAATATAAGTAAGTCAAAATTTTGAGGACGAAATTATTAGAAGAAGGGGTGAATGTTGTGACGCCCCCAAAATAGGTATACATCACATATTCTAAGTCGCCAAATACATGGTACATAATACAAATACAATCTTAAATATACAACATGAGCTGTGAGTTTTAATACAAATATTGTCTTCTAGACAGTATTCAAACTCAAAATAAGTCCTTAATAAATTTATTATCACACTATTTCATAGAATAATGAGGACTATTAATGCTATCATCTGGACCGTCACTCTATTCCCCGACTAGTCCCTGCTACGTTCTCATTTCCTGAAGAGAACAATGAAAGCAAAAGGGTGAGCTCAACTAGCCCAGTAAGAAATATTTTGGCTAAGATAATGTAGAATTTTACCATGTATGTGATACTTCGCATAGACAAGTTATTCCAACATAATAATAAGGAATGGAATAACAATAGCTCTCTTCATGAAAATGAAAGAAATAATACCCCTTACCTTAAAATAAAGTTGGATACTGGAATAGAGAGGTAGTAGACTTCTCTTCTTCTTTCTCTCTATAATTTCTCTCTATAATAATTGCTCTATAGCTTTAGTGAATTGGTGAGAAATGAAAGAAGAATGCGCTTCTATTTATAGAAAAATATAGTTTCGATAATAGCACGTTTTGGGGCTCGAAAAATTACAGCACAATGCCTCCAACTTTTCTTTCATTTTTAATTTAGTACTGCAAGTATTATCAAACTTGCACCACCTCCCCTAATAGTAAATAATGTGAATCAATAGTTCAATCATGTGATTCAATAGTTATAATCATGTGAAAATACGAATAACAGTATAGTACCTTCATCTATACCTACATATTTAACTTAGTCATGCTAGTATTATCAATCTTGCACCAATTCCCCTAATAGTACATGAATGTGAATCAATAGTACACATATGTGAACAAATAGTTATAATCATGTGAATTAATAGCAATTACTTGCTCATTTATTCGATTAATTACCCGATAACTTCCGAACATCAATTATTATCGAAATAAATGTTGATTTTCACTAACACTAATAATTCCAACACAATGGAACTATCACTTACATCTTTAATCAACACAAACTTATTCATCATTATTATTATAACTCACAATATTTAACAATCAGGTCGTTCCCAAGAAAAAAGGGGATTTCTAATAAGGATTTCTCCCTATTGGCGCGCAATTAGGTGACCAAACCTCTCCTTGACAGAACTTCTAGACATTATAAATATTGCAATTTAATAATATGAATAACTTTATCTTCTCAATTATTGATTTAATAATATATCATATTATGCAGATGATACTGTGACAGTAATCGAATTAATAACATGAGAAATATGATGCAGCAATTACTGTAGCAATAATTGAGTATAACTGAGTGACTTCTTACGTAAGCATCAATAATCAATACCATGTGATACTATGCAACCACGCGTATCACTGTACTTTTACTTCCTGGTAGTTCAATAGTTTTTTAACGGTAACACTTTCGCCGTTATTTTTATAAAAAGATTATTTTGTCATTTTCTTACTACGACAATACTTTCGTTGTGGGGTCTACCAATGATTGTGTCATCGTACGGATATTCCCCGATAAAAAGAATATTCTCCGACCAAACGAATATTTTATAACAACTTGCATACTTTGCAAAAAATTTCACATATCACCCTTAACTTTAACCCTTTATCAATTTAACCATTTACGAAATAAAATAATAATTATAAGAAAATTGAATACTTTCATTTCATAAATTTTGGGGTCTTACAATCTCCCTCCCTTATGAAATTTCTCCCTCAAAAATTACGTACGTACCTAGTATGATGAGGATACCTTGACTTCATTTCAAATTTGAACTCTTGAGGAATAACCTTTGAGTGTTGAATATGATCCTTCTTATCCAAGATTTTAACAAGTATCTCCTCATACGTTAAATCTTCTGCTATCTCCTCTAGTTCTAATTTAATAACGTGGTTCGAATCATCCACATATTTACGTAACATTGATACGTAAAAAACGTTATGAACACGCAACATACTTGGCGGTAAAACGAGTCTATAGGCCACAGTTCCTACTCAATCGAGGATTTCAAATAAACTAATAAAATCAAGGGTTGAGATTTCCTCTATTCATCGACTCTTGCTTTTAGAATAACGTCTTCTTGAACCTTAGTCTTCATATTCATCAGCTTCAGGTGTGTAGTTGAGCAGCTTTAACTTTATCGATTAAAGTCGATTCTACTCGTATATTCGTTATCTTCACGTCGGTCCCTAGAGTCTTTAACTCTATCTTCATCATTTGTAAGTTATACGAAATGGGTATTTGTGTTAACAACATCACACTCATAAACGCATACGATCTTCTACTCAATGTGTCAGCTACCACATTTTCTCTTCCACAATGATATTGAATGGTATGATCGTAATCTTCAACAGCTCGAGCCAACGTCTTTGGAACATTATACGATCGTTTTAGATAAAAAAATATTTGAGGGTTTTAGAAATGGGTTTTATACTGGGATCAATACAAAATTCAATTTCACGCTCTAGGGGTAAGCTAAGAAGTCTTTAGGAATACGTAAGGAAATTTATTAACAATACAAATATCATTCAAAACTATGACCCTCATCCAAGACTTGGATAACACGTCACAATGATATCTATCAACTTTCCCCCGTTATTCACAACGTCCCCTACGAATATTCTTGCATCGGTGTATTCCAAGACTTGGAAGTCACCAGCAAAAGGCTCGGGTTACTTATGGCTTGATATGTCAGTGATTGACTTTAGTGGTTTGGTTGCTTGAATTGGCATAACAGGTTGGTTAGGAATATGAAAGCTAAAAAACTTACAAAAAGCATGATGAGTAGTTAACCAATCGATTCCTAAAATCGCATCAAAGGCAAGTATTTTCAAAGAGATAAGATCGACAGATAACGTGAAAGTGTCGATTTGAATCAACAAGATTTATAAACAGTGGAGGTAACGAAGGTTTCTACTAATGAACTTTCAACCAATAAGTCAAAGTCTAACTTCTCTAGGGTCAAAATTAAATGTTGAGCGCAAGTAGGAGAAATAAAAGAATGGGTAGAATCGGTATCAAATAAGGTATAGACTTCGCTACAGTTTATGATAAGCTTACCCGTGATGACCTCGTTTGGGTTCTTTACTTTTTGGGAGGTCACAACAAACGCTCTCCCTTGAACTACCGGCTTTGACTTTTCTGGGATGGCCTTTGGTGCCTCCATTCCAGCAGAACTTGCCTTCCCTGAATGACAAAATCGAGCTAGGCGACCTTCTCTTCCATAATTATAATAGGTTTTGGACTGCTGCGTACGGTTTGGACTGATATGTCCCTCCCCTCTGCATTGAAGCATATGATAGGTGGTCGTTCTCCTTCTTTAACAACGGGTGCTGATGTTGAAGTCTTTCCATCATTATTGAATCTCCTCTTCTTGAAATGTCCATTCTTATTGTTTTGGCCATGATTACCACCAAAGTGGTTACCATTTCTGGCATGTTGATTCTCTCCACGTTTATTGTCACCGCTTCGATGACTGCTATCACTGCTATTATCATTTTTCTGGATGCTCTCTTTTTGTTGGGTTGACTCATTATCGCGCTCCAATAACTGAGCCCTATTAACAACATCTGAATACAAACACAGTTTATGAGAGATAAGATATTGACGTATCTCGGGTTTCAAACCTCTTAAAAATATTCGTGTCATTCTCTCCTCATTATCAGCCAAATGGGACGTAAATCAGAACAACTCAGCAAACTTAGCTTTGTACTATGACACAGTCATGTTGTTTTGCTCCAGTTTAATGAACTCTACCTCTTTCATGTGACGAATACTTTCGGGAAAGTACTTGTCGTTGAACAGTTCTTAGAACTTCTCCCAAGACATCTTCAGTGCGGCAGGTTGAGTACTCTTTACAAATTCCCACCAGTAACCTGCCTCTGCCTGTAACATAAAGGTGGAAAAGGGAACCTTTTGCTCCTCGGAGAATCCCAAGACATCAAATACTTTGTTGATCTGCTTTATCCACGTCTCCGCCTTAAGTTATTTTGGCTCTGCAAAAAACTTTGGCTATCCCAGCTCCTTGAACTGTTTAGCAGTGACCGTTCGAGAGTTGCCAGTATTTCCACCTGCATTTTGGACAGGATCCGCTTTCGCCTGATGTTGCAGGAATTGCATAAAGCCTCTGAACATTCCATCATTCATCATTTGGTCAGTGCTGTTGTTTGCATGAGGATTGTCGTCTTCCTAATGCATATTATCCTGATTATTGATCTGTGGAGATTCAACGATCTCTTGTGCTCCATTACTATTTTCAACATTCTCGGATGTCATTTTCAAATACTTCCACAAAACAAGGGTTAATTAACATATCACATATTATCCCTATACTCTGACCGACCAATTAAATACCAAATAAGCTTAGGTAGGTTATACTAGCGAATGAATTCCCCGTCTCTCCCCACCTACTTCTTGTCTCAAATCTCAGTCAGGGATCATATCCCTAAGCTTTGATACCAACTGTGATGCCCCCAAAATAGGTATACATCACATATTCTGAGTCACCAAATACATGGTACAAAATTCAAATATAATCTTAAATATACAACATGAGCTGTGACTTTTAAAACAAATATTATCTTCTAGACAATATTCAAACTCAAAATAAGTCCTCAATACAGTTATAATCACATTATTTCATAGAATAGTGAGGACTACTAATGCTATCATCTGGACCGTCACTTCGTTCCCCGACTAGTCTTTGTTACATTTTCATTTCCTGAAGAGAACAATGAAAGCAAAAGGGTGAGCTCAACTAGCCCAGTAAGAAATATTATGGCTAAGATAATGCATAATAAATTATCGTTAGCTTTAAACATTGCTAAACTGACACAATATAACAAACATCAAGTTTAACTGCAGCGAAACAAGTAATCCATTAGAAGAGTCAAGTAGAGAATAAAATCTACTATCTTCTATGATTTAAAAGGTTTTTCATCACTTTTATCGTTGAGACTCAGCTTATTAAATAAATCACGTCATCCCTGCACTACGGCCAGGATATTCATTAGTATTATGATCATAAATTATCCATGCACTACGGGCCAAGGATACTCGTGTTTTCATCAATGGTCATGATCATGCCAACAACTGTCCATCAATGCACTACGGGCCAATGAAGACTTTTACCTCAACATTTGGAACATTACGGTCATGACTATATCGAATAATCCTTGGCCATAATCATACCAAGTCCATCTATGCACTATAGGCCACAGATGACTTTCAACATAATATAAACATGAGGATGATGACAATGACATAATAATTCAATAAAACAAGTTCAAGAATAAATTTTAAAGATTTATAAGTTAATTTATCCTGAACTCAAAATTGTCCAAATTGTCAACATGATACTGCTTTGTGGAGTAAAATTCAAGAATGCTCAGAAGAATATTTCCATGAAAAGATACTGGATAAACGCAAATATCTAGGATATTCTACTAATTTCATGGAGTATAGAAGCTAAAACTTTAACCAACTGAGTATAATAGAATATATGAAACTGCAAATGGATTTTCGGTCGACATGCGATAATCCACGTAGACAAATCATTTTCATAATTTAATAAAGAATGAATACAAATGATAATTCACCATGCATGTGGTAATCCACATAGACAGGTTATTCCAACATAATAATAAAGAATGGAATAACAGAAGAATTCACCGTGCATGCGATATACCGCACAGACAGGTTATTCCCAACAGAATAATAAAGAATAGAACCAGGTCATGCAAAATCCGCACAAACAGGATATTCCAACAGAATAATAAAGAATGGAATAACAACAGAATTCACCAGGCATGCGATAAATCGCACAGACAGGTTATTCCAACAGAATAATAAATAGTGGAACCAGGTCATGCGTAATACGCACAGACAGGATATTCCAACATAATAATAAAGAATGGAATAACAGAAGAAATTCACCATGTATGGGGTACTTTGAATAGACAGGTTATTCCAACAGAATAATAAATAGTTGAACCAGGTCATGCGTAATACGCACAGACAGGATATTCCAACAGAATAATAAAGAGTGGAATAATAGAAGAATTTTACCATACATGCGGTACTTCGCATAGACAGGTTATTCCAACATAATAATAAGGAATGGAATAACAATAGCTTTCTTCATGAAAATGAAAGAAATAATATCCCTTACCTTAGAATAAAGCTGGATACTAGAATAGAGAGGTAGCAGACTTCTCTTCTTTTTTCTCTCTATAATTTCTCTCTATAATAATTGCTCTATAGCTTTAGTGAATTGGTGAGAAATGAAGGAAAAATGAGCTTCTATTTATAGAAAAATATAGTTTTGATAATTGCACGTTTTCGGGCCCGAAAAATTATAGTACAATGCCTCCAACTTTTCTTTTATTTTTAATTTAGTCCTGTAAGTATTATCAAACTTGCACCACCTCCCCTAATAGTAAATAATGTGAATCAATAGTTCAATCATGTGATTCAATAGTTATAATCATGTGAAAATATTAATAACAGTATAGTACCTCCATCTATACCTCCATCTTTAACTTAGTCATGCTAGTATTATCAATCTTGCACCAACTCCCCTAATAGTACATGAATATGAATCAATAGTACACACATGTGAACAAATAGTTATAATCATATGAATTAATAGCAATTACTTGCTCATTTATTCGATTAATTACCCGATAACTTCCAAACATCAATTATTATCGAAATAAATGTCAATTTTCACTAATACTAATAATTTCAACACAATGAAACTATCAATTACATCTTTACTCAACACGAACTTATTCATCATTAATATTATAACTCAAAATATTTAACAACTAGGTTGTTCCCAGGAAAGAGGGGGCTTTCCAATAAGTATTTCTCCCTATTGGTGCGCAATTAGGTGACCAAACCTCTCCTTGACAGAACTTGTAGACATTATAAATATTCCAATTTAATAATATAAATAACTTTATCGTCTCAATTATTAATTTAATAATATATCATATTATGCAGATGATACTGTGACAATAATCGAATCAATAACATGAGAAATTTGATGCAGCAATTATTGTAGCAATAATTCAGTATAACTGAGTGACTTCTTACGTAAACATTAATAATCAATACCGTGTGCTACTATGCAACCACGCGTATCACTGTACTTTTACTACCGGTAGTTCAACAGTTTTTTAACAGTAACACTTTCGCCGTTATTTTTATAAAAAGAGTATTCTGTCATTTTCTTACTAGGACAATACTTCCGTTGTGGGGTCCAACAATGATTGTACCGTTTTACGGATATTCCCTGGCAAAAAGAATATTCCCCGACCAAATGAATATTTTATAACAAATTGCATACTTTGCAAAAAATTTCACATATCACCCTTGACTTTAACCCTTTATCAATTTAACCATTTACGAAATAAAATAATAATTATAAGAAAATTGAATACTTTCATTTCATAAAATTTGGGGTCTTACAAATGTAATGTCCTGAGAGTTTGAGAATATAGTACATGATAATGATCCTTAGAAAAATATAATGAACGGGCAAAGAATATGTAATACTCAAATATAATTGAGTCTAAGTAAAGGTTATGAAATAAAACTTACAAGAATTTATTATGAAGAATGGTGGTAGTGGTAATAAATAAAACCTATATTAAAGTGATGTGTTCAAGATATTCGATGATAAATTTTGAAAAGAGATTTGATGAAAACCGAGTAAGGGAGGTTTCGTTGATTCTGAGGACGAAATCCTTATAAGGGGGGAAGGATGTGACAACCCGAATTTTAATAAGTTATTAAAATAGGAATTTAATAGTTAAAATTCTTATTATGAGATGTTTTGAGTTTGAGTAATTATATATGTGTGCTTTGTATTTTTGAAATATGTGATCTGGTGTGAAAAGAAATATATATTCATATATTGAAAAAGTGAGGTTTAATAGTTAAGTTAACTATTAAAGAAATTAAATGAATTATGTAATTAATTTTAAATATTTATTAAATTAATTAAATATTTTAATTTATTTATTTATTGAGATAAATAAATAACTGATGAATTGTGGTGCATTAATTTAGTAATAAAATTGAATAATGGTAATTTTTTATTTGAAAGATTTAATTTAATGAAATAATTAAATTAAATTAAATTTTTTAATATTAAAGAAAATAAGTAAATTAAATAAAGAGATGTTTAAGTCTAATTTATTAATTAAATTAGATATATAATTATTTATTAATCATCAGAATAATTAAAATAATATTGTAAGTTATGTAAATTGGTTACATGTGTGACAAATAAAAACTATATAATATAATATTATTAACATAATCTAGTATGGGGAAATTATGTGTAGCCAAACAAGGCCTTGTGGCCTTTGGTTTTTTTAACTGATGTCTATTGGGTTTTTGTAACTGATGTACGTGAGAGATAGGAGGGTTAGTTTATTTTATACATTTTATTTTGCCTAATGCTAAATAACAGAAGGTTAGAGAGAGAGAGAGAGCTTGGTGGGAAGAGAGAATTGCAGAGATTTTAAAAAAGGAAGAAGGAAACACAAAGGAAAATTGAGGTTGAGAGCTTGAGAGAACTCTCTGAGATTGTCAAGAGGAAGAGAAGGGTTTGCTAAATCAAGATATAATCTACTCTAATCTTAACTTCTAAATTTCTATTTGTAGTTGTGTTGGATTGATCTATATACATGTATGAAGGGTTTATAATTTGTTAATCATCATATGTGAGTGTTGTTTAAGTATCAAACATGTGAAATTGGGATTATAGGAAGAAATTATAATAATAGTGGTTATGTATGAAAATGGCTTAGTAAGTCCAAAATTTGATGTTCAATCTTTGCTAGAATCTGTTAATTGGGTATATATTGTGTTAGTATATCAAGAAACAAAAACAACGTAGTTGGAATGGTGTCAACTGGTTAAGAAACATAGATTTGGCAATCGAATTCGCTAAACATGTCAAAACATGAAATTTTAGTATGAACATGTGTTTTGGGTCAAGATTTAGGCTAGTTAGTGTTTCTATAAATTGTTATAATTCTAGTATGTTGTAGTTCTATGAACTATGAATCCATAGAATTGAAAACGGACTAATTTGGATGTGTATAACTCAAGTTATAAAGATTAGTGGGAGAAAAGGGTCAAAAATCGTAAAACTTATAATCTGGGTGAAGCCTAGCGCGGGCGCGCTGCCATGGAGTGTGGACGTACTTCCCAGCACAGCTTGATGGTGCGGGTACACTGGAGTTATGAAGGAAATGGGCGTGGTCGCGCCCATTGTGTGTTAGGTGTGACTGTTTTGACCTATTTTGGTAAAACGGTCATAATGTTTTCATACGGACTCTGATTCAGTTGATTCAAGATGATCCGGAACGAGGATTAATAGACCTACAACTTTTGTGCTTTAAGTTTTTCAATTTGAGGTCGAAAACAAGGGTAAAATGGCTATATTTAGGACTATTGTGTTTTAAGGGGCAATCGGAAGACGTCGGGCATGCACGTATACAAGTGTAGTCCTTCTGATGATAAAAGATGTTGTTCTAAGTTATAAAACATAAATATTATGAAGTATAATGATGCTTAACATTAATAAATGGTATATTAGATAAGTTGTATACGCATACTAAGCACACACAAGAGAGATAAATTGGGCGTGTGACGAATAAACGTCGAAACACTGTGATAAATGTTAATGAACGTAAAGTGTGTTTTAAGTCAAATGAAATGAATATTATAAGATATTAAATGGGTTCAATATAAAACCAATAATGATTCCTAGCAATACTTAAACTCTTGAATGAACTTCGAGTATGAAATATAGTGAGATATAAGTCAAAAGTTAACACAATCAAACTGAACATTGTGTATTGATTAATAAGAAGGGTTATGGGAGGTAGAGTAAAGTTTACATTACAACTATTATGCGTTGCTATGTGACTAATAGTTGATGTGCATTATTATATAATTTTGAAGGGCACGTGAAGTGCAAATAACTGTAAGCTGTTAAACTGTTATTGGTAAAAAAACGATCAAGGCAAGTCTTTCAGTTCCTTTTGCTATGTGAAATTGATGATGAATTGTTTTAAATCTTTATTGTAAATAGCATGGTGTGTTATATATATGTTGAAAGTATGAAATATTAAAGTCAATTTATGACTATGTTGACTGAGTAACGAATGTTGATTGTGTAAGGAACTCAATCTTTATACTTATTATATGAAATGCAGCATGTATGTTATGTTAGTTTAATGTTTATGAGATATATTTTGAGCATGTTATTATGTGTTACGTGATGCATAAAAACTGTTAGATTTTGTTGGGCTGTCGAGCTCAACCTTGCAAATAACCACTTTTGCAGGTTAAAGATTCAAGGTAAAGTTATGTGCTACTTGAAAGACATGAATCGGATGTGATATTTGAAGATTTATACACTTTGGCTGAGTTATTATTATTTGAACCATGTTTAAGGTTGTGAATAATGTATTAATGTTGAATTGCAATGTTGTTTTGTGATGTAATTTTTTTATTTTTGCACGTGATTGATGTTTAAGGTTAGACAACCTAGGAAGACTTTTTGATTAATGATGTAACCCTTTTAAAGGGAGGATTTCTGATTTAATTTTATTTTATTTGGGTAGTTAGATATGATTGAATGGAAAGTGAACACCAAATCTTGTGGCAATGAAGTATCTGGATTTGGGGGTGTCACAATATTCTTTCTATCAGAAAACATTAGGTAAAGTACAGCGACTCCGAAACAATCAATCATTGGTAGGCCCCACAACAACATAATTTTTATATACCGAAAATGACAAAAATAATCTTTTTAATAAAAATTGTCAACCGTACTATCACTTTTAACTGTTTAAATACCCAGTGATTACAGTAGCACGTGATACTCTACAGTTGTAAGACTCTAACTTATTATAAATAAAATTGAATTTTCTCTATTCATTATCTTGAAATAATAAGGAGTTAATTTGATATAATGCTTTGGTTATAGGTAAAATGTGCAAATTTTACAAAATAACTAAGTGGTTATAAAATATTCATTTTGTCGGGGAATATTTATTTGGTCGTGGAATATTCTTGCTGTCGGGGAATATTTGTACGACGGTGCAGCCATTTGTGGGCCCCATAACGGAAAATAGTCGGATGAAGAAAATGACAAGTTTTATAAATAACGGCGTAATTGTTACCATTAACACTGTTGGATTACCTGGTGGTTAAAATACAGTAATACGCGTGGTTACACAATAGCACACGGTATTGCACAGTATTTTTGAATTATTGATTCTTACGTAAGAAGACACTACTCAATAATTGTTATAGTAATTACTGTTCAATATTTTATTTTATTGATTCAATAATTGTTGCGTTGATATTTTATATTATTGTGGTTTCAATAATTTTCACTACAGAGTATTCCCATTATTAGATCAATAAATCATATTATTTGAATATTATTATTAGATAGTATTATTGGTAATGTCTAAGGAAGTTCTATCTAGAAAAGATGTTTGGTCACCTAATTGTGCGCCAATAAAGAAAATTTTTTATCGGAAAGCCCCCTCTTTTCTGGGAACGACCTTATTGTCATAATTGTGATTCTGTAATATTATTTGTGAATAATTAATTATTGATTTATATGATAATGAAATATTTATTTTATGTGGATGGATAGGGAAATATTTATTTTGTGTGGATATAAATGAAGGAATTAATGCTGAGGTATTTTATCAGTTTTTTGTCAGAATGGAAGTATTAAAAATCGTTCGTATGTGGAATTTCGAACATTTTTCATTTAGAATTTGGAAAATCTTAAATCTACAAAGTTGTAGAGAATTTGATTTCCTATGGAATGGACATAAATTTCGTATTTTTCTGATAAAAGGGCTATTTATTATGAATTATTGAAATTTCGAAAATAAATATTTTTATTTAAAAACATGGTGGGCCCCACTTTTGGTTGGTGTAGAAATCTAATCTTGGTGGGCCCCACTAGAGGTGTGCTGAGTTTTGGGCAAAGATGGTGGGCGTAGAAAATTTTTAATAAATTAATATTTTACTAATTTAGTCTCCTTTAGCGTTCTAGCATTTTCCTATAAATAGGGTGCTTAGTTAAAATTGAAAATCACACCAGTAATAAGTTTTCTCTCTCTCTCTCTCTCTCTCTATATATATATATATATATATATATATATATATATATATATATATATATATATATATATATATATATATTATCGAGCATATTTTGTGCGTATTTAGATACTTTGAGAGTTTCTATCCAGTGCAAGTTTCCTTCAGCATCATATCTGATATTCCATTCAAAAATATTATTCTTTTGAGGTAAGAGATGTTATTTTCTTCGTAAATGATATTATTTTTTTCTATATTATTATGTTAAAATATTGGTATGAATTTTATTGTGGAATTTTTACCTTTTTGTGTCGGGGTTACTATTCACTATATGGCACTATTCACGTATACGACACTATTCACCGAAAAATGAAATTTTTTTCTTCTTTATCCCATATGTCTATTATGGTTACTATCTTTGATTGTGTCCATGTTTTTATCTTCATTCTTGAATTTTACTTCATTATGGTTTATTAGGGAGTATTTTTAAACTTGAATTATCTAACGTACGGATCTCTAATCTTTATCCTTTTATCTCACTGGATTCGTTCTCTAAAATGTTATTCATCATCCTCAGTCTTTAATTGTGATACTTAAATAAATATTTTTGGCCTGTAGTGCAAAGATGAATGATTACCTGATGAATATCTTTGGCCCATAGTGCAAAGATGAACAGGTGTTGAGATGAACATGACCAACTAGTGATACAAATGAATATTTGATGCAAGATGTATATTGATTGATGTTACATGGATAAAATATTGATGATGGACTTTTAAATTCATAGATGATAGTAGATTTCATAACCTACTTAACTCTTCTAATGAATTGTTATTTTCGCTATAAATATTGATCTAAAATTGGTTATTCATTATATTTTATCTGATTTGTTGAAGGCTAACGATAAATTGTTGTTCTTTATCTTAGTCATAATATTCTTTACTGGGCTAGTTGAGCTCGCCCTTTTCTTTTTTGTTCCATTTTTCTTCTCAGGAGGTGAAAATATAGCAGGATCTAGCCGGGGTACAGAGTGATGGTTCAAGAAAGTTGTTTTAGCAGTCCTCACTATTTTTGTAAAATAGTGTGTCAATAATTATAATGAGGACTCCTTTTGAGTTTGAATACTGTCTATTAGACAATATTTATATTTAAACTCGCAGTATATGTGTTGTCATATTTTGCACGATAATTGTATTAATGAAGTTGTATTTATTTTTGTACAATGTATTTGTCAACTTAGAATGGGTGATGTATACCTATTTTGGGGGCGTCACAGTTGGTATCATAGCTTGGGGATATGGTCTCTTGCAGAGATCAGGGAATAGAACTAGGAGGGGAGAGATAAGTAAATCCTTCGCTAGTGTGTCCTACCTAAGCTTATTTGTTAGTCGGTCATAATTTAGGGATATTATGTGATATGTTAATTTATTTAATTAACCTTTATTTTATGATAATTTTTAAGAATGGCAGCTGAGAACGTTAACAATGGAGTGTATGAGACCGTGGAACAACCTTCAATCACCAACCATGAGAACATGCAACAGGAAGGCAATATTCCTCCTATACATAATACTACCGAGCAAACAATGAATGATGGGATGTTTAGAAGCTTTTTGTAGTTCATGCAAAATCAGACGAGGGAGACTCGTGTACAAAATACGGGTGGAAATGATAGCAACGCGCGATTTGCCACAGCCAAGTAGTTCAAGGAGTTGGGACCACCAGAATTCTAGGGAAAGCCGAATCCGATTAAGGCAGAAATATGGGTCAAGAAAATTACCAAGATATTCACTGTCTTGGGATGCATGAAAGAACAGAAGGTTCCATTCACCACTTTTATATTCCGTGGTGAGGACGATTACTGGTGGGAATCTGTTAAGTTTACCCAGCTAGCCGCACTCAACATGTCTTGGGAAAGATTTCAGAAACTGTTCAATGATAAGTATTTTCCTGAAAGTATTCGTCATATGAAGGAGGTAGAGTTTCTTAGACTGGAACAGAATAACATGACGGTGTCCTAGTACGAGGCAAAGTTCACAGAGTTATCCAGGTTTACACCTCATTTGATAGAGAATGAGGAACGTATGACGCGGATGTTTCTAAAAGGTCTAAAACCCGAGATTTGTTAATACCTTATCTCTCATAAATTTTCTCTATATTCAAATATTGTCAACAGGGCTCAATTATTAGAGCAAGATAATGAGTATGTTCAACCGAGGGACCACAACCAGGGTCATACCGGTGACAGCAGTCATCGGAGCGATGATAACCAGTGAGGAGGAAAAAATACGGACAAAAGTGATAACCACTCGGTGGTAATCGTGGCCATGATAATAAGAGAGGTGAGTCAAGTGGAAATTTCAAAAAGAGGAGATTCAAAAATGATGGGAAGACATCAGCACCAGCACCAGCACCAACAACAAATTCTAGGGGAGGAGAACGACTGCCAGTTAGATGCTACAGATGCGGAGAGAAGGTACACATAAGTCCAAATTGTTCACAGCCTTCCAAGGTGTGTTTCAGTTTTGTAAAAGACGGTAATATAGCCCTGTTTTGTCTAGTAGCGAAGTCAAGTCCAACTGGGACGGCGACACCAAAGGCGACTACGGATAAAATAAAGTCGGTGGTTTAAGGGGAGGACGTTTGTCGTGACTGGCCAAAATGCGAAAAACCCGAATGATGTGATCACGGGTAAGCTAATCTTGAACTCTTACGAATTATATACCTTACTAGAAACCTGTTATACCCATTCTTTTATCTCTCCTGCTTGTGCTCAACGTTTAAACTTGACTCCGAAAAAATTAGACTTTGATTTATCTATGGAGACTCTGTAAGACCCCAACTTTTATGAATAAAGATGAATTTTCTATAAATATCATTTTTGAATATTAAGGAGTATATTTGATATAATGTTATAGTTGTGGGTAATATTTATAAATTTTATAAAGTACACAAGTTGTTATAATATATTCGATTGGTCGGGGAATATTCATTTTAACAGGGAATATTCGTACGACGGCGCAATCATTGGTGGACCCCACAATGTAATTATTGTCGGAATGAGAAAATGACAGAAATATCTTTTTATTAAAATAATGGTGGAAGTTTTACCATTAACTGTTGAAATACCTGATGATAAAAGTACAGTAATACGTCTGGTTGCATAGTAGCACACAGTATTGATTATTGATGCTTACATGAGAAGTCACTCAGTATTTTTCAATTATTGCTACATTAATTATTACATAATATATCACGTTATTTGATTCAATTATTGTCGATATTTTATATATTATTAAATCAATAATTGAGATGATATTGTTATTCATATTATTATTTACAATCTTGACGATGTCTAGAAAGTTCTGTCGAGAAGAAGTTTGGTCACCTAATTCCGTGTCAATAAGGAGAAATCCTTAATGGAAAGCCCCCTCTTTCCTTGGAATAATCTGGTAGTTAAATATTGCGAATAATAATAATAATGAATAAATGTTGTTACAAATATTGAGGGGATTTTTATGAAGTATTTGATATAAATTTTGCTTATTTTGTGGACCTCCATTTACCCATTTTTTCAAAATAATCGGTAGAAAGTTATTCAATATATTTTTATATAATAAAGGTGCGGCCACATGTGAGGCCCATTGGAAGAAAAATGAATGTGGGAGGGGGGGAATTGTCTGATGAAGTCACGGGTGTGTGTGTGTGTGTGTGTGTGCGTGTATATAATATTTTATAAGTTTTGTTTTATATGAAAAATAGAATATATTATATTTTATTATGCATAGTATTTTCATAGTGCATGTATAGTGTTTGCATAGTAAAATTAATTTTTTTTAAAAAAACTTCAGCCTACACCCGTGATTTTTTTTGAAATTACTGTGCAGTCCGTTTCTAAATAGTATACTTTCATTCTCCTATAAATAGGATGCTTAGTTAGAATTTAAAATCACACCAAAATCAAAGAATTCTTCTTCTATAATATTGAGCGTATTTCTTATGAGTTTTAGAAAGCTTTGAGCGTGGAAAACAGTTCAAGTTTTCTTCAAGAATATCCTCGATATACCAGTTGGAATACTCTCCTTTTTAAGGTAAGGGATATTATTTTTGTTCAGTATTCATATGAAATAATATTTTCTTCCATACTCTGTAGTATGTAAGTAATATTATTTCGTTTCAGATTTTAAATTCTACACTCATTTTGTTAAAGTTTTGGCTTCTATACTCCATAAAATTAGTAGAATATTCTTGATATTTGCACTTCATCCAGTATCTTTTCATGAAAATATTATTCTGAGTATTCTTGATAAGTTTTAACTTTTTCATGTCGGAGTACTATTCACAAGGTTACTATTCCTAAAGTACTATTCACGAGGTACTATTCACTCAGTTACTATTGACCCGGGGTACTATTCATGACAAAAATTAATTTCTTTTCGGTCCAAATTATTTTTGATACAATATTATTCTTGAATTCTACTCCACAAAGCAGTATCATGTTGACAATTTGGACATTATTGAATTCTGGATAAATTAAATTATAAATCTTTAAAAATTTATCCTTTGCTTTCTTTTAATTGAATTATTATATCATTGTCATCATCCTCATGCTTATATTGTTATGAAAGTCATCTTTGGCCCGTAGTGCATAGATGTATTTGGTATGATTATGACCAGGGATTATTCGGTATAATCATGACCATAATGTTACAAATGATATGGTAAAAGTTCTCATTGGCCCGTAGTGCATTGATGAACAGTTGTTGGCATGATCATAACCATTGATGAAAACACGAATATCTTTGGCCCATAGTGTATGGATAATTTGAGGTCGTGATACTAATGAATATCCTTAGTAGTAGTGCACGGATGATTCGATGATGTAGATTATTTATTAAGTTGAGACTCAGCGGTAAAATTGATGATAAATTTGTTTAAATCATAGAAGATAGTAAATTTCATGTTCTACTTGACTCTTCTAATGAATTGTTTGTTCCGCTGAAGTTAAACTTGATGTCTATTGTATTTTATCAGTTTAACACGGTTGGAGGCTAACTATAATTTATTCTGCATTATCTTAGTCATAATATTTCTTACTGGGCTAGTTGAGCTCACCCTTTGCTTTCATTGTTCTCTTCAAGAAATGAGAATATTTATAGGACTAGTCGGGGAACGAAGTGACGGTCCAGATGTTTGCATTAGTAGTCCTCACTATTCTGTGAAATAGTGTGATAATAAATGTATTAAGGACTTATTTTGAGTTTGAATACTGTCTAGAAGACAATATTTGTATTATAACTCACAGCTCATGTTGTATATTTAAGTTTGTATTTGTATTTTGTACTATGTATTTGACGACTCAGAATGGGTGATGTATACCTATTTTGGGGGCGTAACAGTTGTTATCAAAACTTAGGGATATGATCCCTGGCTAAGATGTGAAACTAGAACTATGGGGGAGAGACGGGTAATTCCTTCGCTAGTATGATCTATCTAAGTTTATTTATTATTTAATTGGTCGGTCAGAATATAGGGATAATATGTGGTGTGTCAATTAACCCTTGTTTTGTGGCAGTATTTAAAAATGACATCCGAGAATGTTGAGAATAGCAATAAAGCACAGGAGACTGTTGAGTCACCACAGATCAATACCCAGGATAATATGCAAAAGGAAGACAATAATCCTCAGGTAAATAACAACACAAATCCAATGATGAACGATGGGATGTTCAGAGGCTTTATGCAATTCATGCAACATCAGGCGAGAGCGGCTCCTGTCCAAAATACAGGTGGAAACACTAGCAACTCTCGGACGGTCACCTCTAAGTAGTTCAAGGAGCTGGGACCACCGAAGTTTTTGGGAGAGCCAAAACCACTTAAGGCCGAGACGTGGATAAAGCAGATCACCAAGATATTTGATGTCTTGGGATTCTTTGAGGAGCAAAAGGTTCCCTTTGCCACCTTCATGTTGTGGGCAGAGGCAGATTACTGGTCGGAATTTGTAAAGCGTACTCAACCTGCCGCACTGAAGATGTCTTAGGAGAAGTTCCAAGAACTGTTCAATGACAAGTACTTTCCCGAAAGTATTCGTCACATGAAAGAGGTAGAGTTCATCAAGCTGGAGTAAAACAATATGATCGTGTTACAGTACGAAGTGAAGTTTGTCGAGTTGTCCTGATTTACATCCCGCTTAGTTGATAATGAGGAGAGAATGACGCAGATGTTTCTAAGAGATTTTAAACCTGAGATATGTTAATACCTTATCTCTCACAAACTGTGTTTATATTCAGATGTTGTAAATAGGGCTCAGTTATTGGAGCGCGATAAAGAGTCAACCCAACCAAGAGAGAGTAGCCGGCAAGTCGGTAATACCAGTGGTATCAGTTATCGAAGCAGGGACAACAAACATGGAGGGAATCAACATACCAAAAATGGTATCTACTTCGGTGGTAATCATGGCTAAGACAATAAAAGTGAATATTTCAAGAAGAGGAGATTCAACAATAATGGAAAGACGTCAGCACCAGCACCTGTTGTTAAGGAAGGAGAAAGACCTCCTATCATATGCTGCAAATTCGGAGGGGAGGGACACATCAGTCCAAACTGTGCATAGAAGTCCAAAACATGTTACAATTGTGGAAGACAAGGTCACCTATCTAGAATTTATCTTGGAGGAAAGCAAGTCCAGCTGGGATGCAGGCACCCAAGGTCATTCCAGAAAAGTCAAAACCAGTAGTTCAAGGGAGAGCGCTTGTCGTAACCTCCCAGAAACCAAGGAACCCGAACGAGGTCATCACGGGTAAGCTTATCATAAACTCTAGTGAAGTATATAACTTATTTGATACTGGTTCTACCCATTCTTTTTTTCTCCTACTTGCGTTCAACGTTTAAATTTGACTCCGGAGAAATTAGACTTTGACTTATCTGTTGAAACTCCGTTGGGAGAAACCTTCATTACACCCACTGCTTATAAGTCTTGTTTCGTTCAAATTGGTATCCTCACATTACCTGTCGATCTGATTTCATTGAAAATACTTACATTTGACGTAATTCTAGGGATTGATTGGTTAACTACTCATCATGTAAAAATTGATTGATTTTCGTAAGGTTGTTAGATTTCATATTCCTAACCAACCTATTATACAAATTCAAGCTACCAAACCATTAAAATCAATCACTGTCATATCAATCCATAAATCTATTCATTTATTGAAACACGGATGTCAAGCTTTCTTAGCCCATGTCACAGATTTAAACAAAAATACGTCAAATTTGAATAATATCTCTATTGTTAATAAATTTCCTGACGTATTCCGTGAAGAACTTCCTGGCCTACCCCCAGAGCGTGAGATTGAATTTTGTATCGACCTTAAACTCAGTACAAAACCCATTGCCAAAGCCCCATATCGAATGGCTCATATTGAACTTCAAGAGTTAAAGACCCAACTACAAGAATTATTAAACATCAGTTTCATTGGTCCTAGTACGTCTCCTTAGGGTGCTCCTGTTCTATTCGTAAAGAAGAAAGATGGGAGTATGGGACTTTGTATTGATTATCGGGAGTTGAATCATGTCACCGTCAAAAATAGGTATCCATTGCCTCGTATTGATGACCTATTTGACCAGTTGCAAGGTGCCAAATTCTTTTCAACGATCGATCTTCGTTCCAGATATCACCAGTTAAAGATTAAAACTGATGACATTCCAAAGACTACTTTCAGAACTCAGTACGAGCATTATGAATTCCTAGTCATGTCCTTTGGATTGACTAATGCTTTAGCTGCCTTCATGGACATGATGAATCGAGTATTCAAGGAATATTTGGATCACTTTGTGGTTGTCTTTATTGATGACATCCTCATTTACTCCAAAAGTCGTGAAGATCATGAGCAACACTTGAGGCTGATACTCTAAAAGCTTCGTGAAAACAAGCTTTATGCTAAGTTGAAGAAATGAGATTTCTGGCTTGAGGAAGTAGCATTCCTTGGGCACGTGATATCAAATCACGGAATATCTATTGACCCAGTAAAGATTAAAGCAATACAAAGCTGGGAGAAACCTAAATCAGTGACCGAAGTATGTAGCTTTCTCGGCTTAGCTGGTTATTATCGGAGATTCGTAGAAGGGTTTTCTCGAATTGCTACTCCATTAACTCAGCTAACTCAAAAAGATATAAAATTCGGTTGGAGCGAGGAATATGAGAAGATTTTTCAAGAACTCAAGAGAAGACTCATTTCAGCACATGTTCTGACAATACCATCTGGTTCGGAGGGATTTGTCATCTATAGTGATGCTTCAGGCAAAGGGTTAGGATGTGTTCTCATGCAACATGGGAAAGTCATAGCCTATGCCTCTCGACAACTCAAAGAATATGAGAGGAATTATCTTACTCATGATCTAGAGTTGGCAGTTGTTGTCTTCGCACTTAAAATTTGGAGGCATTACTTGTATGGGGAGAAAGTGGAGATCTATACGGATAATAAAAGCCTCAAATATTACTTCACCCAAAAGGAACTCAACATGTAACAACGATGTTAGCTCGAACTGTTGAAAGATTATGATCAAACTATTCAATACCATCCTGGAAAAATGAACGTGGTAGCTGACGCATTGAGTAGAAGATCATATGCAGGTACGGGTGCGTTATTGTCGACGCAAAGGCCCATTTTGTATGACTTGCAAAGGATGGAGATAGAGTTAAAGACATCAGGGACCCATGTGATGATGGAAAACATACGAGTAGAACCGACGTTAATCGATAAAGTTAAAGCTGCTTAAGTTAAAGACCTAGAGCTGATGCGTATGAGAAAGAAAGTGCAAGAAGGTGCTATCCCGGAAGCAAGAATCGATGAAGAAGGAATATTACGAGTCAAATCTAGACTTTATGTTCCTAACGACCCTGATTTAAAGTATAAAATCAGGATAGAGGCGCATAACACACTGTTTCCAATCCATCCTAGGAGTACTAAAATATATTGTTATCTTCGACATACATTTTGGTAGAGTAATATGAAGAGAGAGATAGCGAAGTTTATCTCAAGGTGTTTAATTTGTCAATGAATCGAGGCAGAGCATCAAGTACCAAAAGGTCCATTACAACCACTTGAAATTCTAGAATGGAAGTGGGAGCACATTACCATGGATTTCATTACTGGTCTTCCCAAGGTTTCTCAAGGCATAGATGCAATTTGGGTCATTGTTGATAGATTGACCAAGTTAGCTCATTTCTTACCTATACGAGAAACTTATACACTTGAACGTCTTGCTTGTATATATATAAATGAGATTATAAGACTGCATGGTATGTCAGTATCCATAGTTTCTGATCGAGACCCAAGATTCACTTCATGGTTTTGGGTCTGTTTGCAGAAAGCTATGGGCACAGATTTATGATTTAGTTCGGCATATCACCCTCAAATGGACGGACAGTCGGAGAGGACTATTCAAACTCTTAAAGATCTATTAAGACTATGTGTCATTGACTTCAAAGGAAGTTGGGTTAAGTTCTTGCCATTGGTCGAATTTTCCTACAACAACAGTTATCAAGCAAGTATCGGCATGGCTCCATTTGAGGCGTTGTATGGAAGAAAGTGTCATTCTCCAGTACGTTGGGATGAGGTAGGTGAAGTAACATTGTTGGGACCAGAATTGGTACGCATGACTACGAAAAAGATTCTAATGATCCGACAACGTATAAAAACCTCACAAGATTGACAAAAGAGTTATGTTGATCTTCATCGAAAGGACGTGGAATTCAATGTTGGAGAACATTTGTTGTTACATGTTGTTCCATGGAAAGGAGTTACAAAATTTGGAAAGAATGGAAAGCTCAATCCTCTATTCATTGGCCCATTTAAAATCCTTGATCTAGTAGGAACTGTATCCTATAGACTTGTTTTACTGCCAAGTATGTCTCGTGTTCATAACGTTTTTCACATATCCATGTTACGTAAATATGTTAAAGACCTGAACCACATTATTGACTTAAAACCGGATGAAATAGCAGAAGATTTAATGTATGAAGAGGTTCATGTTAAAATCTTGGATAAGAAGGAGCATATTCTATGCTCCAAGGTTATACCTCAAGTCAAAGTTTTATGGAAAAACCACGATGTTGAGGAAATGACCTGGGAGTTAAAATCTAAAATGAAATCAAGGTATCCTCACATCTTCGACATACCAGGTATGTACCATAATTTTGAGGGTAAAATTTCATAAGAAAGGGAAGTTGTAAGACCCCAACTTTTATTAATAAAGATGAATTTTCTATAAATATCATTTTTGAATATTAAGGAGTAAATTTGATATAATGTTATAGTTGTGGGTAATATTTATAAATTTTGCAAAGTACGCAAGTTGTTATATTATATACGATTGGTCGGGGAATATTTGTTTTAACAGAAAATATTCGTACAATGGCGCAATCATTGGTGTACCCCACAACGTAATTATTGTCGGAATGAGAAAATGACATAAATATCTTTTTATGAAAATAATGGCAGAAGTTTTACTGTTAATTGTTGAAATACCCAGTGATAAAAGTACAATAATACATGTGGTTACATAGTAGCACACGGTATTGATTATTAACGCTTACGTGAGAAGTCACTCAGTTTTGTTCAATTATTGCTACAGTAATTGCTGCATAGTATCTCACGTTATTTGATTGAATTATTGTCGATATTTTATATATTATTAAATCAATAATTGAGATGATACAGTTATTCATATTATTATTTGCAATATTGACGATGTCTAGAAAGTTCTGCAGAGGAGAGGTTTTGTCACCTAATTGAGCACCAATAGGGAGAAATCCTTATTGGAAATCCCCCTCTTTCCTAGGAATTATCTAGTTGTTAAATATTACGAATAATAATAATAATAATGAATAAATATTGTTGAAAATATTGAGGGAATTTTATGAAGTATTTGATGTAAATTTTGCTTATTTTATGGACCTCCATTTACCCATTTTTCAAAATAATCGGTAGAAAGTTATTCAGTATATTTTTATATAATAAAGGTGGGACCCATTAGAAGAAAAATGAATGTGGGAGAGGGGAATTGTCTGATGAAGTCACGGGTGTGTGTGTGTGTATATATATATATAATATATTTTATAAGTTTTGTTTTATATGAAAAATAGAATATATTATATTTTATTATGCATAGTGCCTGCATAGTGTTTGCATAGTAAAATCAAAAAAAATTAACACTTCAGCCAACGCCCGTGATTTTTATTTGAAATTACTATGCAATTCGTTTCTAAATAGTATCCTTCCATTCTCCTATAAATAGGATGCTTGTGACAATCCGATATTTTCTATATAAATAAATCTGAAATTTTGCGTATAAATATTTTTTTTTATTTAAGGATGTGGATTTGTACAAGATTATGTGTATATGTATTTATGTGGTAAATAAAAATATATTTATTACATGAATATTTACAAGTAAATTTATTGTGGAATTATTGATTATTATAAAGTATATTTTTATAATAATTAATTTTAAGATAGAAATGTTTTTATTAATTATTTTCCATGAATATATAATCATATATTATTTAAATAATATATGAAGTGATTTTTAGAATAAATATAATTATTTTATTATATGAATTTTTGTACAGATTATTAAGTTAATTATTTTACCTTAATTATTAATGTTAAAGATGAAAGAATAATCAGATATGGAATCCAAACCCTAATTTTGGATTATTGTCAAGGTATTAGAATACTAATATAATATTACTTATATTTTGATTTTTCAGTGCTATGAATATGTACGGTATGACCGTATTGATAATGGTTGGTCAATTACGGTGTATTTTGACCAAACCCTAGAATAATGATAAACCCTAATTTGAGATCCAAATTAGTGTACGAAATTGTTTTATAAGTGTGTAATATAATTTATGTCGTGTATTAATGTATTAATTAGGTAAACCCTAATTAAAATTCTGGAAACCCTAATATTTAGAAAACCCTAGTTTCTGTGGAAAACCCTAATTTCCAATATTAAAAACCCTAATTCGGAAACCTAAAGTGGAGGTTTGATCAGTCAGAAATTGTGTTGCTATGTTTAATAACACGTACGATAGATTGTAATTGCTAATTAAAATAAACTTAATTAGTAAATTAAAACCATAAAGCCTAGAACCCTAAATGTATTTCTAGAAACCCTAATTATCAAAATTCATACCCTAATTGCTTTATTAGCAAAGTTAATTGTGATTAAGGGTAATAAACCCTAATGAACATGTGATAGATAATTACAAATTTATTTTATGTAATAAAGTAATTTTTTTCAAAATTTTAGAGACTAAAATTTAGCTATTAGATTTTATTTAATTTTATTTTTGTGCAAACCCTAGTTGAAAAATCTTACAATTTTTGTTAAACTTTAGGGTTAAACCCTAAGGGTTTACAAGAATGACAATTTAGCCATTAAATTGGAAATATAAATGACCATTATGCCCCTTGCATTATTGAAGCTACAAACCTAGGTTTTGACATTAGGGGAGGTTGTTCACCAAACCCTAACCACTCCACATGCCTATGTTGCCAGCAAACCACTCTAAGTTCAGCATACATCCATCCAATTTGTCTATTTATAGATTAAAGGAAAGAGAAAAAGTGATTTTTGCTAGCTATTTTTATCAATACTCAACCAACTCTCATTCTCTCTAAAAGCCATGAAAATATCTAGCAATTCAGTCACACAAACAAGCCCCACGTCCATCCCTAACAAATCAGAAGCTTAGAAATCAAAATTGATCAAAGAATGTATAAACCTTAATTCAAATTCTGTCCAAAAATCGGGTGTTAGATGTTAGTTTTTTTGTGTTATACATGTTAGATATAGTGTAAATAGATGATCTGGGTTGCTAGATGTTAGATCCATAATATCTAGAGGCTCGGATTTGAAGATTTGTCGAATCTGGAAAATTTGTATTTTGAGGTCTGACAATGAATGTCAGACCATGTAGATCTCATTCTATTTGTGTTTTTGGTTGTTTAAATGTTTAACTTCATAGTATGTTATGATCACTTTAATCTAAAACTGGAATCAGGGTCGGGAGATGTGTAGATTGCATGTTATTGTTGGTCAATGTAAAGTCCCCAAACCCGGATACTTGAAACCCGAATTCGGTACTTCACGATATCATTTCTCTGAGCGGAATTCTACTAATAATAATAACAATAATATATATAAACAAACATCTTACAATACTTAATCATCAGAGTTCACCTCCCAGGTACGTAACCTTTAAACATACAATAACAGTCATAATAATAATAACATATATTATAGTCTTCATAATCTTAACTATTACAATTAATATCAAATTCAGTCAACCAGCTATCTTCCCTTTCCCTTTGTTTTTGACAGAACCATCAGGTTGTTCGCTCTTAACTGAAAACATTTAAATTAGCAAGGATGAGCATTTGAGTGCCCAGCAAGTATTAACAATATATATATATGAACTGAAAGCATTTAAATGTTTTCTATATACTATTCTTCTACAACCAAGCAACAGTTGTGAAGTAATCTATATTAACAATAGCGACATAACTATTTCAAATTTTTGAAACTACGTACAGACTATATAAAGGTTGTATACGACATAGTATGAACATTATTTTCATTTTTGAAAAGGTTAAACAGAAAGTTCATCTGTAAACCGTCATAACTTACGAACACGGGGGTGATCAGCCCGTTGTGTCCTGCATTGATCAATACTACATTACAAAAATGGTATTACCATTTACATGATCCGCCTTAGGCGCATAAAAATTTTCCCTAGTAAGGGATGTTCATATTTGTCAGGGTTCCAAGCCAAAGGTTTTATCTTATTCAAGAATAATCTATAATTTAACATACATGTATATCAAAGGAATATCAACATGCGATTAAATACTATGATTATCCAAGTGGGGACACCTGTATAACCATTTATAGAAATTAACGAACAGAATAAATATATGAATTATCATATACTAACATGCTGATAATCAATAGGCGTATATAATATAGACTTTAAAAATCTATACAATAATAATATAAATTTGAAACATTCTTACATATATCCAATGCATAAAGAAAATGCAAAGGTAGAGTACTTGCCTGATGCGCTGCTACAATTTCTTAACTTAATTCTACCTTTTTTATCACTACCTATCATTAAGCAAATCAATCATTCGATTAGAATATTATATCATAACACATACTACTGTATATAGCAGTCAACACATTCCTACTCACGTTGTCGCATAACTTAACGACCATTACATCACAATTAAACAATTTACAAGTCAATCCTATCTAAGTTCAGATCAATTTCTGAAACATGTCGACGTATCGACAGCCGTATAAAAATCGAGTCTAAGACCCTATTCTATATTGAAATATTTAAATCGATAACTTAAACAACAGTCACACTATTTTTCATGGCCTCATAATAATTTTAAAACCATTATTACTATTTATCATAATTTTTGAAATATCAGAATCATTTTTAAATGATTTAAACATCAAACAATTCTATTAGAATATCATTATTCAAATATTAAAAGTCATGAGTTACAACTTAAAATATTTTTAATTCACTTATATCCTTTCTAAATGATTTTTAGATAAATAAAACCACTTTTAAAACTATTTATTTAATATAATAACTAAATAAATTTAATATCATTATCATATCATTAATATTAAATTATTAATGAAATATTAAAAGTTACATCTTATAACTTAAAATATCCTTCAACACTTTATTTTCATTTAAAATGATTATTAAAATATAAAAAATCATTTTTAAACCAAATTATTATAATTATTAAATAACTTTTAATATCATTATTAATCATTAATGAATTTAACCATTAAATATTAAAAGTTATATTTTATAACTTAAAATATTCTTAAATATCTCATTATTATTTAAAATGATTTTTAAAATAATAAAATCATTTTTATTTTATTTATTTACTTTATTTTAGTAAATAACTTAATTATCATTAATATTAATTTATTAATGAAAATTATCAAATAATATTAAAAGTTATCAAAAATAACTTATATTATTTTCTCATACCATAATATAATTTAAAATGATTTTTCAAATATTAAAATCATTTTTAAATAATTTATTTAATATTCTAATTAAATAAATTAATTACTTTTAATATTCCAAAAATATTAAATATTTATGAACTATATTTAAAATAATTAAAAACTAATTTTCAAAATTTAAAATAATTTTTAATAATTTATTTTGTATTTTTAATAATTAAAAACCATTTTTTTCTATTTTTTTATTAATTTCGGAAAATAATCTGATTTCCGTCGCTAAAGACCACCTATAGCGACAGAACCGTCGCTATAGGTGTTCTTCATTTTCTTCATTCATGCCCAGAAATTCATACTCAGACTCGAGTGCCTCTGTTTGACCGTGCATAACTTTGTGTGTGCTGTGATTCTGGGCTTGATTTTGGTCATGTTGTGTAGTAAAATTACAAGACTATAAGATACAACAATAATCATGGATAAAACACACAATACCAGCCAGATCTAACCGCCTAAACTAATTGTCAGAGGCTGTTCTTCATTTCTGGGTTTCCCAGAATTGAAGAACAGTCCGGCTGACTACTTTTGATCGCCATAACGTGTTACATGTTAACTGTTTTTGAGATCTAAGAGCTTTAATGTGTAGACCACATGTAGGACTACTTATTCATTACATAAAATACACCAAACATCAACACATCACACAATTACACACCGGTCAACCACTGACAGAATCTGTGTTCTTGAGTTTTCTGGGTTTTCCAGAAAACCAAAAATATGGATTTCTCTACTACTTTGACCAGCCACAAATTTCAGTATAGGTAATATTTTAACAATGTAAAGGCATGAATCTATAGTCAATATACTAGACTACAACCTAGCTTCAACAAATCAAACAAAACAAACACTATCAGTAAGATCTGAAGCCCCAAACATGTTGTCAGACACTGAAGACCGTTTCTGGGTTACCCAGAACTCAGACGGTCAAGCTCGGTCAACGTACTTTGACCTCAAATAACTTTTGATCTATAATAGATATGACCTTACTTATTTTTACAGATTAAAGATAACATGCAGGACTACCATTAACAACTTAACAACAACACAAAACATCATCGAGCAAGAATCTGTGTCCTCTGACATTCATTGTCAGGCCACAGAATTATGTTATTCTCGGACATTGTAGATCTTCAATTCTGAGCGTCTAGATGTTATGGATTTAACATCTAGCAACCCAGATCATCACTAGATACTAAAACTAACATAATACAACACTTAAACACAGAATCTAAACACAAAATATGGACAGATTTTCTAGCTTAAGCTTTATACCTTTCTTGGGTTTGATCTTTATTTTTGGCTACTGATTTGCTATGGAATTTCGTGGGGCTGGATTTTTGGGCTATTATAACACTGAAACTCGTTGGTTTTAGAGAGAGAAAGGCTAAGAGAAGTGTTGGTAAATAAAATGGCCAAATGAGCAATTCTTTCTTTCTTTAATCTTATATACTAGCTCTAGGGAATGATTAGCTGAGTTATGATGCTGCCATGTGTTGCTGAAAATCTGGAAATATCAAGAGTTGGTGACCAACTCAAGCTTTAGCAAGATCTACACTCAACCATATAGCACATGCACAAAAAGGGCATAAAAGTCATTTCCTTATTAATTTTTATGGAACAAAAATAATTTGGACAAAGTATTATTGATTTATAACACTAGTATATTTAATCTAGCCAATCTTAGCAATTTAGTGTTTACCAATTTCATAAACTAGTATTTCTAAAAACATAATTAGGGTTTTCTAGTAATTAGAAAAATACAATTATAATTTAGGTTTCTAATTTAAAACACTTTGAAATAACACACAAATTTATATCATATGACACAGATATATACAGTATTAAATCTTATACAGTGAAACTAGGGTTTTCGAGTACTATAACACAATTGATCAATTATTATCAGCTCGCGTACATGCAATTCATATTATAATACTTAAAATATTTAATATCATAGTTATATTATTATTATTCGTTATCCAAGACCAAGATTAGGGTCAGTAAAAATATTATTAGGGTTTGGTCGTACAATAAAATCGTTCCACACATTAACATTACTCATATAATCATACACATCTATAATACTACTAAATAATAATATAATATTATTATTCTCATTTCCTGATAAAAATCCGAAATTAGGGTTTGGATAACATAATTAACTTAATCATCTGAACAAACTTCATTTAATAAAATAATTGCTATAGTTATTCTAAAATAATTTCATAGATTATTTAAATAATAGTCAAGTTTATTTTCAAAAAAAAAATAATTGATAAAAACCCTTCCAATATGGAATTAATCATTATAAAATTATATTTGAGAATAAATCATGATTCTAAATAAAATCATTTACAATTTTTCATGTAATAAATATATTTTATATTTACCACATAATTACATATACACAATATCTTGTACAAATCCTCATCCTTAGTATAAAAAAAAATTATACACAAAACTTCTTATTTATTTATATAGAAAATATCGGGTTGTCACAGTCAAACTCGGCTGACCGAGCATGGCTGGAAGATTTCTGGGTAACCCAGAAATCATTTTCCAGTATCTGACAAGATGTTTAAGGCTCTAGATCTGTCAGGTTTTTGTGTTTTTGTTTTTGTTCTTGACTTCATGTTATAGTATGTTAGATGGACTCAAGATGTATATCTTTATACCCTTCATAACATAAATATATCGAGTTGAGTGAGTGGTCAAAGTAGACCACAAGTCACTGATTAAGCGTTTCTGGAAAACCCAGAAACTTTATACATGAGTGTTCTGACAGCCTTTGACCGAGTCGAATCTGGCTGTTTTATTGTTGATATTGTGATTTTATGTGATAGATATGTAGTGTTACATGTGGGCTAGAACTCAGAAGTCTTAAATCACACGAACAGTTCATATGTTGTACGCTATAGTCGATCAAAAGTGGTAAGTCGAACTGTTCTTCATTTCTGGGTAACCCAGAAAATGAAGAACAGCTCTGACAGCATCTTGGAACGCTTAGATCTAGCTTGTGTTAGGTTGTTTAATCAAGTTGTTTGTTACAACGTGTAGTATTGAACTTTGTCTACAAGATCTAGTTCATAGTTGGTCCAGAAACACTCTGTGTGATGAAATATTGCTGGTCAAACATACCAACTCGGTAACTGGTGATGAATTTCTGGGTTTATTGAAGAACACCAAGAGCACCTATAGCGACGGTTCTGTCGCTATAGGTGGTCTTTAGCGACAGATTTTTTTTAAATTTCCGGAAATTAATAAAAAAATAGTTTTTAATTATTAAAAATACAAAATAAATTATTAAAGATTATTTTAAATACTGAAAATTAATTTTTAATTATTTTAAATATATTTCATAAATATTTAATATTTTTAGAATATTAAAAATAATTAATTTATTTAATTATAATATTAAATAAATTATTTAAAAATAATTTTAATTCATGAAAAATCATTTAAAATTATATTATGATATAAGAAAAAAATTTAAGTTATTTTCGATAACTTTTAATATTATGTGATAATTTTCATTAATAAATTAATAATAATGATAATTAAGTTATTTATTAAATGAATTAATTAAATGAATTAAAAATGATTTTTTTATATTAAAAATAATTTTAAATAATAATAAGGTATTTAAAAATATTTTAAGTTATAAAATATAACTTTTAATATTTAAAGGTAAATTTCATTAATTAATTATTGTTAATGATATTAAAGTTATTTAATAATTATATTAAATAATTTAGTTTAAAAATGATTTTTATATTATAATAATCATTTTAAATGAAAATAAAGTGTTTAAAAAATATTTTAAGTTATAAAATATAACTTTTAGTATTTAAAGGATATTTCATTAATAATTTAATATTAATGATATTTAATGATTAATGATATTAAATTTATTTAATAATTATATTAAATAAATAGTTTTAAAATGGTTTTATTTATTTAAAAATCATTTAAAAAGGATGTTAATGATTTAAAAATATTTTAAGTTATAATTATGACTTTTAATATTTGGATAAATAGTTCATTAATATTTAAATATTAATGGTAATTATTTAATAATGATTTTAAATATTTTAAAAATCATTTAAGGGTATTATAAATACTTTAAAAATATTTTGAGTTATTATACATAACTTTAATATTTTGGCAATGGTTTCATTAATAGTTTAATATTACTTAAATATTAATGATAATAGAATTGTTTAAATCATTTAATAATGATTCTGATATTTCAAAAATATGATAAATGATAATAATTATTTAATAATTATTATAAGGCCATGAAAAATAGTGCGACTGATGCTTAAGTTATCCAAATGGATATTGAACTACAGATTAGAGTCTTAGACTCGATATTTAACCGATAAAGCTGTCGGTAGACCGACATAGATCAAAAATTGATCTGGACTTAGATAAATTGGTTAATTAACTGTTTATTTGTGATTCAATGGTTATCAAGGTTGTATGCCAATGTGATTAGGAAGGTGTTGATGTTTGATTATGAGTCAACGATTGTTGAACATGTGTGATAATGTGAATAGGGAATGTGCTGACTGCAATAGGCAGTGTTATGTGTACGTTATGTTGTACTAATCAGTAAAATAATCTGATTAATGTTAGGTGATTTCATAAAAGATAAAACTAAGTTGCAAAGTGTAAGCAGCGCATCAGGCAAATATCCTAACTTTGCATTTTCTTTATGCAATGGACAGAAGTGAGAAGTTCAGAATTATTATTATTATTGTACAGATTGTTAAACTTATATTATATAAGCCCTTTGATTATCAACATGTTAGTATATGATAATTCGAATATATATATTCTGTTCGTTAATTTCTAGAAATGATTATACGAGTGTCCCCACTTGGATAATCATTGTATTCAATCGCATATTGATACACCTTTGATATACATATATGTTGAATTATATATTATTGTTGAATAAGATAAGACTTTTGTTATGAAAACCCGACAGGTATGAACATCCCGATAATGGGAAAATTTTTATGCGCCCAAGGCGGACAAAGTGAACGATAACATCGTTCTTATACATGTAGTATTGATCAATACAGGGTACAATAGGGCTGATCACCCTCCGTGCCAGTAAGTCATGACGGTTTACAGATGAATTTCTGTTCAAACCTTTTCGAAAATGAAAACAATGTTCATAGTATGTCACAGAAACCCATGTATAGTAAATACGTAGTTTCAAAATTTTGAAAGAGGGTTGTTATGTTAATATTAATGGTACAGATTACTTCACAACTACTAACTAGTTGTAGAAGAATATTATAAAGAAAATATTTAAATTCTTTTAGCATATATATATAATACTTGCTGGGCAATCAAATGCTCATCCTTGCTTAATTTAAAAGTTTTCAGCTAAGTGTGAAGGACCAGAAGGATCAGTCAAGAACAAGGGAAAAGGGAAAGTTGCTGAATGACTTTTTAAGCTACTGTTTGTAATAGTTTTAGATTATGAAGACTATGATATATATAAATTTATATATATTATGACATGTAATGAATGTTTAAAGGTTACGTACTTGGGAGAAAGACTCTGATGTATTTATAAATTCAACTTTAAGTTTTATATTATTGTTATTATTATTAGAAGTATTCCGCTCATAGAAATGGTATCGTGAAGTACCGAGTTCGGGTTTCAAGTATCCGGGTTCGGGGACTTTACAGGATGGTATCAGAGCTATAGGGTTAGAAACCTTAGGTGGATTAGACCTTAGGCTATAACCTTAGAACAGAGGGAAACGTTGAAAATATAAATAACTCATATAGAGTTTAAATAAAGATGGATTGGATAAATTCATCGTCAAACAAACTAAAAAATAACTTATATGAAACCTTTATGTGTTATGTGTATATATTATATGCTAATCAGGATAATTGATGTGTGTAGATGTCAGGTGAAAAAGAACTAGGATACCCATGGGTCGTAAAGAAGGAGCTAATATCGAAGCCAATAGCGAAAATAGAAGCTCACAATGAAACCAACTCGGACGAGGTGGTTATCGTGGAAAATATAGTATCAGATCCAAAAATAGTGGATCTGATAGATAATGATTCAGACTCTAAAGCTGAAGATGGTGAAGCATCAATAGAGATGCAGGAATTGAGGAATAAGGTTTCTTCTCTAGAAGGGTTGTGGAAGATAGAAAAATTGCTTAACAGTCAATTGCGTCAAGTGTTAATAGAAACAATGGAAGAGCAGGATAAGCTTCAAATCCAAATCAATCAGATGGGAACCTCAAGCAACACTTCATTTGCAGCTCCAAAAGATAAGGGAAAAAAGAAGGTAGAAGACCATGATTTAGGAAAACCTGGGAAGAAGAAATGGAAAAGAATATGTTCTCTTTGTGGCTATGAAGGGCATACTACTCTGTAATGTCCTGACTATAAACGAGGAGCATGTTTTGTCTGTGGAAAGGAAGATCATCAGGCGAAAAGCTGTCCAAGAAAGAAGACTTAGTAAATAGGTAGTATAGGTTATGTTGTGTAAGCGTGTTTAATATTATATGTGTGCTTAGTATGTCTGTGTAATGCATTATTATAAAACTTTTGTACAAGTGGTGATGTAAATCCCGACTTTTGTAGTCACAATGGGATAACTGATGTTTAAAGCACTATGTGATATGATATGTAAAATATTTTGAAAAGCAATGAATGAATATGAATCAAAGTTTGAGTTATGAAACAAGTTTAATAAGTTTAAACTTATATGATAAGGTTTAGAATGTAAGTTAATTTATGGTTTTTACTTAACCAGATAATGCCACCAAGACGTCAAACTCGGAATTAAAGGGCAGAAGAGTCTGCCAACAATGTTGAAGGACGACAACAAGCAGACCCGATGCAGCATTTTGCGAATATGGTAGCTCAGGCTATGCAGCAAGGAAACCAGCCGGATAATCACTTGGCGAATTTTAAAGATTTTAAGGCTATAGGACCGCCAAAATTTAAAGGTACGACTGACCCTGTAGAAGCCCAAACTTGGGTTAGGGAAATTGAGAAGGCGTTTATAATAGCTAGGGTAGCTGAGGGGAAAAAAACCTCTTTTTCCACCTATATGATGAAGGGTGAGGCAAATTTCTGGTGGGAAGCGAATCAGGTGAGGGCAGGAGCTGGTGTGGTAGCGTGGGATAGATTTAAGACTTTATTTTTCGAGAATTATTTTTCAGCCAGTATGCAGTCTAGAATGGATGTAAAATTTTTGGAGTTGAAGCAAGGGGATATGTCAGTGGTAGAATATGCCACAAAATTCAATGAGTTAGCTAGGTTTGCTCCGCATCAAGTCGATACGGAGGCTAGGAAGGCTAGGAGATTTGAGCTGGGATTAAAACCCTGGATCTGTAACAAGGTGGCAGTGTTGCAGATTCAAACATTTGCAGCACTCTTGGAGAAAGCTATAATTGCGGAGGAGGGAAGTGAGGCTATGAGCCTCTACAACAAGGAGAGGAAAAACATGAGCAAGGTCGAGGGAGCTGAGAAGGTGAGGACTAATAGTGGAAGCAGGAGTGTCGACGGAAAAAAAGGAAAGGAAACTATTTTGGAAACGTACAGGTGAAGCAAGAAGGAATTAAGAAGCAATGGATTCAGTGTAAAACGTGTGGAAAGAACCACTCCGGAGAATGTTTAAAAGGAAAATTTATGTGTTATAAATGCGGACAGGAGCGCCATATCTCTCCCAACTGCCCCAATCCTAGAATGAACAGTGGTTGTTTTATTTGTGGATCATTGGAACATAGGGTTAAGGATTGTCCGAATAGGAGGGTGGAGGCAGGAAAGGAGAATACTAGTAAGGGTAGTGGAAAATTAGCAATCACGGGACCGACATCATCAAACAAACCAACAAAGTCAACATCAAGGGTCTTCAACATGACGGTACAAGACACGGTGGCAGCTGGCAATGCAGTTCCAGGTAATATTCGAATAACTTTTAATTGTATATTTATAATTAGAATATTTCTATTTATAGTAAATTATTTTATAAAGAAATTTTGAGGGAGGAATTTGAGTTCTTTTAGAAATCAAATTTTCGTTTAATCAGAAAGACAAGCTTAATGTGATTAGATAAAGATCAGTTCGATAAAAGTTGATTGAGATCTACTTGCGAAAAATATGTATGCTATGTACCCAGTTATGTGTAGGTTTTTAAGTGGTGATTCCGGGGACGGAATCCTTATAAGGGAGGGTGAATGTGACAACCCGATATTTTCTATATAAATAAATCTGAAATTTTGCGTATAAATTTTTTTTTTATTTAAGGATGAGGATTTGTACAAGATTATGTGTATATGTATTTATGTGGTAAATAAAAATATATTTATTACATGAGAATTTACAAGTAAATTTATTATAGAATTATAGATTATTATAAAGTATATTTTTACAATAATTAATTTTAAGATAGAAATGTTTTTATTAATTATTTTCCATGAATATATAATCATATATAATTTAAATAATATATGAAGTGATTTTTAGAATAAATATAATTATTTTATTATATGAATTTTTGTACAGATTATTAAGTTAATTATTTTACCTTAATTATTAATGTTAAAGATGAAAGAATAATCAGATATAGAATCCAAACTCTAATTTTGGATTATTGTCAAGGTATTAGAATATTAATATAATATTACTTATATTTTGATTTTTCAGTGCTATGAATATATACGGTATGACCGTATTGATAATGGTTGGTCAATTACGGTGTATTTTGACCAAACCCTAGAATAATGATAAACCCTAATTTGAGATCCAAATTAGAGTACGAAATTGTTTTATAAGTGTGTAATATAATTTATGTCGTGTATTAATGTATTAATTAAGTAAACCCTAATTAAAATTCTGGAAACCCTAATATTTAGAAAACCCTAGTTTCTGTGGAAAACCCTAATTTCCAATATTAAAAACCCTAATCCGGAAACCTAAACCGAAGGTTTGATCAGTCAGAAATTGTGTTGCTATGTTTAATAACACGTACGATAGATTGTAATTGCTAATTAAAATAAACTTAATTAGTAAATTAAAACCATAAAGCCTAGAACCCTAAATGTATTTCTAGAAACCCTAATTATCAAAATTCTAACCCTAATTGCTTTATTAGCAAAGTTAATTATGATTAAGGGTAATAAACCCTAATGAACATGTGATAGATAATTACAAATTTATTTTAAGTAATAAAGTAATTATTTTAAAAAAATTAGAAACTAAAATTTAGCTATTAGATTTTATTTAATTTTATTTTTGTGCAAACCCTAGTTGAAAAATCCTACAATTTGTGTTAAACTTTAGGGTAAAACCCTAAGGGTTTACAAGAATGACAATTTATCCATTAAATTGGAAATATAAATGACCATTATGCCCCTTGCATTATTGACGCTACAAATCTAGGTTTTGACATTAGGGGAGGTTGTTCACCAAACCCTAACCACTCCACATGCCTATGTTGCCAGCAAACCACTCTAAGTTCAGCATACATGCATCTAATTTGTCTATTTATAGATTAAAGGAGAGAGAAAAAGTGATTTTTGCTAACTATTTTTATCAATACTCAACCAACTCTCATTCTCTCTAAAAGCCACGAAAATATCTAGCAATTCAGTCACACAAACAAGCCCCACGTCCATCCCTAACAAATCAAAAGCTTAGAAATCAAAATTGATCAAAGAATGTATAAACCCTAATTTAAATTATGTCCAAAAATCGGATGTTAGATGTTAATTTTTTTGTGTTATACATGTTAGATATAGTGTAAATAGATGATCTGGGTTGCTAGATGTTAGATCCATAACATCTAGAGGCTCGGATTTGAAGATTTGTCGAATCTAGAAAATTTGTATTTTGAGGTCTGACAATGAATGTCAGACCATGTAGATCTCATTCTGTTTGTGTTTTTGGTTGTTTAAATGTTTAACTTCATAGTATGTTATGATCACTTTAATCTAAAACTGGAATCAGGGTCAGGAGATGTGTAGATTGCATGTTATTGTTGGTCAAACTCGGTTGACCGAGCATGACTGGAAGATTTCTAGGTAACCCAGAAATCATTTTCCAGTATCTGACAAGATGTTTAAGGCTCTAGATCTGTTAGGTTTTTGTGTTTTTGTTTTTGTTCTTGACTTCATGTTGTAGTATGTTAGATGGACTCAAGATGTATATCTTTATACCCTTCATAACATAAATATATCGAGTTGAGTGAGTGGTCAAAGTAGACCACAAGTCACTGATTAAGCGTTTCTGGAAAACCCAGAAACTTTATACATGAGTGTTCTGACAGCCTTTGACCGAGTCGAATCTGGCTGTTTTATTGTTGATATTATGATTTTATGTGATAGATATGTAGTGTTACATGTGGGCTAGAACTCAGAAGTCTTAAATCACACGAACAGTTCATATGTTGTACACTATAGTCGATCAAAAGTGGTAAGTCGAACTGTTCTTCATTTCTGGGTAACCCAGAAAATGAAGAACAACTCTGACAGCATCTTGGAACGCTTAGATCTAGCTTGTGTTAGGTTGTTTAATCAAGTTGTTTGTTACAACGTGTAGTATTGAACTTTGTCTACAAGATCTAGTTCATAGTTGGTCCAGAAACACTCTGTGTGATGAAATATTGCTGGTCAAACATACCAACTCGGTAACTGGTGATGAATTTCTGGGTTTATTGAAGAACACCAAGAACACCTATAGCGACGGGTCTGTCGCTATAGGTGGTCTTTAGCGACAGATTTTTTTTAAATTACCGAAAATTAATAAAAAAAATAGAAAAAAATAGTTTTTAATTATTAAAAATACAAAATAAATTATTAAAAATTATTTTAAATTCTAAAAATTAGTTTTTAATTATTTTAAATATATTGCATAAATATTTAATATTTTTGGAATATTAAAAGTAATTAATTTATTTAATTATAATATTAAAGAAATTATTTAAAAATGATTTTAATTCATGAAAAATCATTTAAAATTATATTATGATATAAGAAAATAATTTAAGTTATTTTTGATAACTTTTAATATTATGTGATAATTTTCATTAATAAATTAATATTAATAATAATTAATTTATTTATTAAATGAATTAATTAAATGAATTAAAAATGATTTTATTATATTAAAAATCATTTTAAATAATAATAAGGTATTTAAAAATATTTTTAGTTATAAAATATAACTTTTAATATTTAAAGGTAAATTTCATTAATTAATTATTGTTAATGATATTAAAGTTATTTAATAATTATATTAAATAATTTAGTTTAAAAATGATTTTTATATTATAATAATCATTTTAAATGAAAATAAAGTGTTTAAAAAATATTTTAAGTTATAGAATATAACTTTTAATATTTAAAGGATATTTCATTAATAATTTAATATTAATGATATTTAATGATTAATGATATTAAATTTATTTAATAATTATATTAAATAAATAGTTTAAAAATGGTTTTATTTATTTAAAAATCATTTAAAAAGGATGTTAATGATTTAAAAATATTTTAAGTTATAATTATGACTTTTAATATTTGGATAAATAGTTCATTAATATTTAAATATTAATGGTAATTATTTAATAATAATTTTAAATATTTTAAAAATCATTTAAGGGTATTATAAATACTTTAAAAATATTTTGAGTTATTATACATAACTTTAATATTTTGGCAATGGTTTCATTAATAGTTTAATATTACTTAAATATTAATGATAATAGAATTGTTTAAATCATTTAATAATGATTCTGATATTTCAAAAATATGATAAATGATAATAATTATTTAATAATTATTATAAGGCCATGAAAAATAGTGCGACTGATGTTTAAGTTATCCAAATGGATATTAAACTACGGATTAGAGTCTTAGACTCGATATTTAACCGATAAAGCTGTCGGTAAACCGACATAGATCAGAAATTGATCTGGACTTAGATAAATTGGTTAATTAACTGTTTATTTGTGATTCAATGGTTATCAAGGTTGTATGACAATGTGATTAGGAAGGTGTTGATGTTTGATTATGAGTCAACGATTGTTGAACATGTGTGATAATGTGAATAGGGAATGTGCTGACTGCAATAGGCAGTGTTATGTGTACGTTATGTTGTACTAATCAGTAAAATAATCTGATTAATGTTAGGTGATTTCATAAAAGATAAAACTAAGTTGCAAAGTGTAAGCAGCGCATCAGGCAAGTATCCTAACTTTGCATTTTCTTTATGCAATGGACAGAAGTGAGAAGTTCAGAATTATTGTTATTATTGTACAGATTGTTAAATTTATATTATATATGCCCTTTGATTATCAACATGTTAGTATATGATAATTCGAATATATATATTCTGTACGTTAATTTCTAGAAATGATTATACGAGTGTCCCCACTTGGATAATTTTTGTATTCAATCGCATGTTGATACACCTTTGATATACATACATGTTGAATTATATATTATTGTTGAATAAGATAAGACTTTTGTTATGAAAACCCGACAAGTATGAACATCCCGATAATGGAAAAAATTTTATGCGCCCAAGGCGGACAGAGTGAACGATAACATCGTTCTTATACATGTAGTATTGATCAATACAGAGTACAATAGGACTGATCACCCTCCGTGCCCATAAGTCATGACGGTTTACAGATGAATTTCTGTTCAAACCTTTTCGAAAATGAAAAAAATGTTCATAGTATGTCACAGAAACCCATGTATAGTCAATACGTAGTTTCAAAATTTTGAAAGAGGGTTGTTATGTTAATATTATTGGTACAGATTACTTCACAACTACTGACTAGTTGTAGAAGAATATTATAAAGAAAACATTTAAATTCTTTTAGCCTATATATATATAATACTTGCTGGGCAATCAAATGTTCATCCTTGCTTAATTTAAATGTTTTCAGCTAAGTGTGAAGGACCAGAAGGATCAGTCAAGAACAAGGGAAAAGGAAAAGTTGTTGAATGACTTTTTAAGCTACTGTTTGTAATAGTTTTAGATTGTGAAGACTATGATATATATATATATATATTTATATATATATATATATATATATATATATTTATATATATATATATATATATATATTTATATATATTATGACATGTAATGAATGTTTAAAGGTTACGTACTTGGGAGAAAGACTCTGATGTATTTATAAATTCAAGTTTAAGTTTTATATTATTGTTATTATTATTAGTAGTATTCCGCTCATAGAAATGGTATAGTGAAGTACCGAGTTCGGGTTTCAAGTATCCGGGTTCGGGGACTTTACAGGATGGTATCAGAGCTATAGGGTTAGAAACCTTAGGTGGATTAGACCTTAGGCTATAACCTTAGAACAGAGGGAAATGTTGAAAATATAAATAACTCATATAGAGTTTAAATAAAGATGGATTGGATAAATTCATCGTCAAACAAACTAAAAAATAACTTATATGAAACCTTTATGTGTTATGTGTATATATTATATGCTAATCAGGATAATTGCTGTGTGTAGATGTCAGGTGAAAAAGAACTAGGATACCCACGGGTCGTAAAGAAGGAGCTAATATCGAAGCCAATAGCGAAAATAGAAGCTCACAATGAAACCAAATCGGACGAGGTGGTTATCGTGGAAAATATAGTACCAGATCCGAAAATAGTGGATCTGATAGATAATGATTCAGACTCTAAAGCTGAAGCTGGTGAAGCATCAATGGAGATGCAGGAATTGAGGAACAAGGTTTCTTCTCTAGAAGGGTTGTGGAAGACAGAAAAACTGCTTAACAGTCAATTGCGTCAAGCGTTAATAGAAACAATGGAAGAGCAGGATAAGCTTCAAATCCAAATCAATCAGATGGAAGCCTCAAGCAACACTTCGTTTGCAGCTCTAAAAGATAAGGGAAAAAGGAAGGTAGAAGTCCATTATTTTGGAAAACCTGGGAAGAAGAAATGGAAAAGAATATGTTATCTTTGCGGCTATGAAGGGCATACTACTCTGTAATGTCCTGACTATAAACGAGGAGCATGTTTTGTCTGTGGAAAGGAAGATCATCAGGCGAAAAGCTGTCCAAGAAAGAAGACTTAGTAAATAGGTAGTATAGGTTATGTTATGTAAGCGTGTTTAATATTATATGTGTGCTTAGTATGTCTGTGTAATGCATTATTATAAAACTTTTGTACAAGTGGTGATGTAAATCCCGACTTTTGTAGTCACAATGGGATAACTGATGTTTAAAGCACTATGTGATATGATATGTAAAATATTTTGAAAAGCAATGAATGAATATGAATCAAAGTTTGAGTTATGAAACAAGTTTAATAAGTTTAAACTTATATGATAAGCTTTAGAATGTAAGTTAATTTATGGTTTTTACTTAACCAGATAATGCCACCAAGACGTCAAACTCGGAATCGAAGGGCAGAAGAGTCTGTCAACAATGTTGAAGGACGACAACAAGCAGACCCGATGCAGCATTTTCCGAATATGTTAGCTCAGGCTATGCAACAAGGAAACCAGCCGGATAATCACTTGGCTAATTTTAAAGATTTTAAGGCTATAGGACCGCCAGAATTTAAAGGTACGACTGACCCTGTAGAAGCCCAAACTTGGGTTAAGGAAATTGAGAAGGCGTTTATAATATCTAGGGTAGCTGAGGGGCAAAAGACCTCTTTTGCCACCTATATGATGAAGGGTGAGGCAAATTTCTGGTGGGAAGCGAATCAGGTGAGGGCAGGAGCTGGTGTGGTAGCGTGGGATAGATTTAAGACTTTATTTTTCGAGAACTATTTTTCAGCCAGTATGCAGTCTAGACTGGAGGTAAAATTTCTGGAGTTGAAGCAACGGGATATGTCAGTGGTAGAATATTCCACAAAATTCAATGAGTTAGCTAGGTTTGCTCCGCATCAAGTCGATACGGAGGCTAGGAAGGCTAGGAGATTTGAGCTGGGATTAAAACCTTGGCTCTGTAACAAGGTGGCAGTGTTGCAGATTCAAACATTTGCAGCACTCTTGGAGAAGCCTATAATTGCGGAGGAGGGAAGTGAGGCTATGAGCCTCTACAACAAGGAGAGGAAAAACAAGAGCAAGGTCGAGGGAGCTGAGAAGGTGAGGACTAATAGTGGAAGCAGGAGTGTCGACGGAAAAAAGGAAAGGAAACTATTTTGGAAACGTACAGGTGAAGCAAGAAGGAATTAAGAAGCAAGGGATTAAGTGTAAAACGTGTGGAAAGAACCACTCCGGAGAATGTTTAAAAGTAAAATTTATGTGTTATAAATGCGGGCAGGAGGGCCATATCTCTCCCAACTGCCCCAATCCTAGAATGAACAGTGGTTGTTTTATTTGTGGATCATTGGAACATAGGGTTAAGGATTGTCCGAATAGGAGGGTGGAGGCAGGAAAGGAGAATACTAGTAAGGGTAGTGGAAAATTAGCAATCACGGGACCGACATCATCAAACAAACCAACAAAGTCAACATCAAGGGTCTTCAACATGACGGTACAAGACACGGTGGCAGCTGGCAATGCAGTTCCAGGTAATATTCGAATAACTTTTAGTTGAATATTTATAATTAGAATGTTTCTATTTATAGTAAATTATTTTATAAAGAAATTTTGAGGGAGGAATTTGAGTTCTTTTAGAAATCAAATTTCCGTTTAATCAGAAAGACAAGCTTAATATGATTAGTTAAAGATCAGTTCGATCAAAGTTGATTGAGATCTACTTGCGAAAAATATGTATGCTATGTACCTAGTTATGTGTAGGTTTTTAAGTGATGATTCCGTGGACGGAATCCTTATAAGAGAGGGTGAATGTGACAACCCGATATTTTCTAAATAAATAAATCTGAAATTTTGCGTATAAATTTTTTTTCTTTATTTAAGGATGAGGATTTGTACAAGATTATGTGTATATGTATTTATGTGGTAAATAAAAATATATTTATTACATGAATATTTACAAGTAAATTTATTGTAGAATTATTGATTATTATAAAGTATATTTTTATAATAATTAATTTTAAGATAGAAATGTTTTTATTAATTATTTTCCATGAATATATAATCATATATTATTTAAATAATATATGAAGTGATTTTTAGAGTAAATATAATTATTTTATTATATGAATTTTTGTACAAATTATTAAGTTAATTATTTTACCTTAATTATTAATGTTAAAGATGAAAGAATAATCAGATATAGAATCCAAACCCTAATTTTGGATTATTGTTAAGGTATTAGAATAATAATATAATATTACTTATATTTTGATTTTTCAGTGCTATGAATATGTACGGTATTACCGTATTGATAATGGTTGGTCAATTACGGTGTATTTGACCAAACCCTAGAATAATGATAAACCCTAATTTGAGATCCAAATTAGAGTACGAAATTGTTTTATAAGTGTGTAATATAATTTATGTCGTGTATTAATGTATTAATTAGGTAAACCCTAATTAAAATTTTGGAAACCCTAATATTTAGAAAACCCTAGTTTCAGTGGAAAACCCTAATTTCCAATATTAAAAACCCTAATCCAGAAACCTAAACCGGAGGTTTGATCAGTCAGAAATTGTGTTGTTATGTTTAATAACACGTACGATAGATTGTAATTGCTAATTAAAATAAACTTAATTAGTAAATTAAAACCATAAAGCCTAGAACCCTAAATGTATTTCTAGAAACCCTAATTATCAAAATTCTAACCCTAATTGCTTTATTAGCAAAGTTAATTGTGATTAAGGGTAATAAACCCTAATGAACATGTGATAGATAATTACAAATTTATTTTAAGTAATAAAGTAATTATTTTCAAAATTTTAGAAACTAAAATTTAGCTATTAGATTTTATTTAATTTTATTTTTGTGCAAACCCTAGTTGAAAAATCCTACAATTTGTGTTAAACTTTAGGGTTAAACCCTAAGGGTTTACAAGAATGACAATTTAGCCATTAAATTGGAAATACAAATGACCATTATGCCCCTTGCATTATTGAAGCTACAAACCTAGGTTTTGACATTCTGGGAGGTTGTTCACCAAACCCTAACCACTCCACATGCCTATGTTGCCTGCAAACCACTCTAAGTTCAGCATACATGCATCCAATTTGTCTATTTATAGATTAAAGGGGAGAGAAAAAGTGATTTTTGCTAGCTATTTTTATCAATACTCAACCAACTCTCATTCTCTCTAAAAGCCACGAAAATATCTAGTAATTCAGTCACACAAACAAGCCCCACGTCCATCCCTAACAAATCAGAAGCTTAGAAATCAAAATTGATCAAAGAAGGTATAAACCCTAATTCAAATTCTGTCCAAAAATCGGATGTTAGATGTTAGTTTTTTTGTGTTATACATGTTAGATATAGTGTAAATAGATGATATGGGTTGCTAGATGTTAGATCCATAACATCTAGAGGCTCGGATTTGAAGATTTGTCGAATCTGGAAAATTTGTATTTTGAGGTCTGACAATGAATGTCAGACCATGTAGATCTCATTCTGTTTGTGTTTTTGGTTGTTTAAATGTTAACTTCATAGTATGTTATGATCACTTTAATCTAAAACTGGAATCAGGGTCAGGAGATGTGTAGATTGCATGTTATTGTTGGTCAAACTCGGTTAACCGAGCATGACTGGAAGATTTCTAGGTAACCCAGAAATCATTTTCCAGTATATGACAAGATGTTTAAGGCTCTAGATCTGTCAAGTTTTTGTGTTTTTGTTTTTGTTCTTGACTTTATGTTGTAGTATGTTAGATGGACTCAAGATGTATATCTTTATACCCTTCATAACATAAATATATCGAGTTGAGTGAGTGGTCAAAGTAGACCACAAGTCACTGATTAAGCGTTTCTGGAAAACCCAGAAACTTTATACATGAGTGTTCTGACAGCCTTTGACCGAGTCGAATCTGGCTGTTTTATTGTTGATATTGTGATTTTATGTGATAGATATGTAGTGTTACATGTGGGCTAGAACTCAGAAGTCTTAAATCACACGAACAGTTCATATGTTGTACGCTATAGTCGATCAAAAGTGGTAAGTCGAACTGTTCTTCATTTCTGGGTAACCCAGAAAATGAAGAACAGCTCTGACAGCATCTTGGAACGCTTAGATCTAGCTTGTGTTAGGTTGTTTAATCAAGTTGTTTGTTACAACGTGTAGTATTGAACTTTGTCTACAAGATCTAGTTCATAGTTGGTCCAGAAACACTCTGTGTGATGAAATATTGCTGGTCAAACATACCAACTCGGTAACTGGTGATGAATTTCTGGGTTTATTGAAGAACACCAAGAACACGTATAGCGACGGTTCTGTCGCTATAGGTGGTCTTTAGCGACAAATTTTTTTAAAATTTCTGGAAATTAATAAAAAAATAGAAAAAAATAGTTTTTAATTATTAAAAATATAAAATAAATTATTAAAAATTATTTTAAATTCTGAAAATTAGTTTTTAATTATTTTAAATATATTGCATAAATATTTAATATTTTTGGAATATTAAAAGTAATTAATTTATTTAATTATAATATTAAATAAATTATTTAAAAATGATTTTAATTCATGAAAAATCATTTAAAATTATATTATGATATAAGAAAATAATTTAAGTTATTTTTGATAACTTTGAATATTATGTGATAATTTTCATTAATAAATTAATATTAATGATAATTAAGTTATTTATTAAATGAATTAATTAAATGAATTAAAAATGATTTTGTTATATTAAAAATCATTTTAAATAATAATAAGGTATTTAAAAATATTTTAAGTTATAAAATATAACTTTTAACATTTAAAGGTAAATTTCATTAATTAATTATTGTTAATGATATTAAAGTTATTTAATAATTATATTAAATAATTTAGTTTAAAAATGATTTTTATATTATAATAATCATTTTAAATGAAAATAAAGTGTTTAAAAAATATTTTAAGTTATAAAATATAACTTTTAATATTTAAAGGATATTTCATTAATAATTTAATATTAATGATATTTAATGATTAATGATATTAAATTTATTTAATAATTATATTAAATAAATAGTTTAAAAATGGTTTTATTTATTTAAAAATCATTTAAAAAGGATGTTAATGATTTAAAAATATTTTAAGTTATAATTATGACTTTTAATATTTTGATAAATAGTTCATTAATATTTAAATATTAATGATAATTATTTAATAATGATTTTAAATGTTTTAAAAATCATTTAAGGGTATTATAAATACTTTAAAAATATTTTGAGTTATTATACATAACTTTAATATTTTGACAATGGTTTCATTAATAGTTTAATATTACTTAAATATTAATGATAATAGAATTGTTTAAATCATTTAATAATGATTCTGATATTTCAAAAATATGATAAATGATAATAATTATTTAATAATTATTATAAGGCCATGAAAAATAGTGCGACTGATGTTTAAGTTATCCAAATAGATATTGAACTACATATTAGAGTCTTAGACTCGATATTTAACCGATAAAGATGTCGGTAGACCGACATAGATCAGAAATTGATCTGGACTTAGATAAATTGGTTAATTAACTGTTTATTTGTGATTCAATGGTTATCAAGGTTGTATAACAATGTGATTAGGAAGGTGTTGATGTTTGATTATGAGTCAACGATTGTTGAACATGTGTGATAATGTGAATAGGGAATGTGCTGACTGCAATAGGCAGTGTTATGTGTACGTTATGTTGTACTAATCAGTAAAATAATCTGATTAATGTTAGGTGATTTCATAAAAGATAAAACTAAGTTGCAAAGTGTAAGCAGCGAATCAGGCAAATATCCTAACTTTGCATTTTCTTTATGCAATGGACAGAAGTGAGAAGTTCAGAATTATTGTTATTATTGTACAGATTGTTAAACTTATATTATATACGCCCTTTGATTATCAACAGGTTAGTATATGATAATTCGAATATATATATTCTATTCGTTAATTTCTAGAAATGATTATACGAGTGTCCCCACTTGGATAATCATTGTATTCAATCGCATGTTGATACACCTTTGATATACATACATGTTGAATTATATATTATTGTTGAATAAGATAAGACTTTTTTTATGAAAACCCGACAGGTATGAACATCCCGATAATGGGAAAATTTGTATGCGCCCAAGGCGGACAGAGTGAATGATAACATCGTTCTTATACATGTAGTATTGATCAATACAGGGTACAATAGGGCTGATCACCCTCCGTGCCCGTAAGTCATGACGGTTTACAGATGAATTTCTGTTCAAACCTTTTCGAAAATGAAAACAATGTTCATAGTATGTCACAGAAACCCATGTATAGTCAATACGTAGTTTCAAAATTTTGAAAGAGGGTTGTTATGTTAATATTATTGGTACAGATTACATCACAACTACTGACTAGTTGTAGAAGAATATTATAAAGAAAACATTTAAATTCTTTCAGCCTATATATATATAATACTTGCTGGGCAATCAAATGCTCATCCTTGCTTAATTTAAATGTTTTTCAGCTAAGTGTGAAGGACCAGAAGGATCAGTCAAGAACAAGGGAAAAGGGAAAGTTGCTGAATGACTTTTTAAGCTACTGTTTGTAATAGTTTTAGATTATGAAGACTATGATATATATATTTATATATATTATGACATGTAATGAATGTTTAAAGGTTACGTACTTGGGAGAAAGACTCTGATGTATTTATAAATTCAAGTTTAAGTTTTATATTATTGTTATTATTATTAGTAGTATTCCGCTCATAGAAATGGTATCGTGAAGTACCGAGTTTGGGTTTCAAGTATCCGGGTTCGGGGACTTTACAATTCTTAGTTAAAATTGAAAATCACACCAGAATCAGAGAATTCTTCTTCTATAATATTGAGCGTATTTCTTTAAAATTTAAGGAAGCTTTGAGCGTAGAAAATAGTTCAAGTTTTCTTCAAGAATATCCCCGATATACCAGTTGGAATACTCTCTTTTTTAAGGTAAGGGATATTATTTTTGTTCAGTATTCATATGAAATAATATTTTCTTCCATACTCTGTAGTATGTATGTAATATTATTTTGTTTCAGATTTTAAATTCTACACTCATTTTGTTAAAGTTTTGGCTTCTATACTCCATGAAATTAGTAGAATATCCTTGATATTTGCGCTTCATCCAGTATCTTTTCATAGAAATATTATTCTGAGCATTCTTGATAAGTCTTAACTTTTTCATGTCGGAGTACTAGTCATGGGGTTACTATTCCTGAAGTACTATTCATGGGAAACTATTCACTCAGTTACTATTCACCCAGGGTACTATTCATGACAAAAATTGATTTCTTTTCGGTCCAACTTATTTTTGATACAATATTATTCTTAAATTTTACTCCACAAAGTAGTATCATGTTGACAATTTGGACATTATTGAATTCTGGATAAATTAAATTATAAAAATTTAAAAATTTATTCCTTGCTTTCTTTTAATTGAATTATTTTATCATTGTCATCATCCTCATGCTTATATTGTTATGAATGTCATCTTTGGCCCGTAGTGCATAGATGGATTTGGTATGATTATGACCAGGGATTATTCGGTATAATCATGACCGTAATGTTACAAATGATGTGGTAAAAGTTCTCATTGGCCTGTAGTGCATTGATGAACAGTTGTTGGCATGATCATGACCATTAATGAAAACACGAATATCCTTGGCCCGTAGTGCATAGATAATTTGTGTTCGTGATACTAATGAATATCTTTGGTCGTAGTGCAGAGATGATTCAATGATGTGGATTATTTATTAAGTTGAGTCTCAGCAATAAAATTGATTATAAATTCTTTTAAATCATAGAAGATAGTAGATTTCATGTTCTACTTGACCCTTCTAATGGATTGCTTGTTCCGCTGCAGTTAAACTTGATGTCTATTGTATTTTATCCGTTTAACACTGTTGTAGGCTAACGATAATTTATTTTGCATTATCTTAGTCATAATATTTCTTACTGGGCTAGTTGAGCTCACACTTTGCTTTCATTGTTCTCTTTAGGAAATGAGAATATAGCTGGGACTAGTCGGGGAATGGAGTGACGGTCCAGATGTTTGCATTAGTAGTCCTCACTATTCTATGAAATAGTGTGATAATAAATATATTGAGGACTTATTTTGAGTTTGAATACTGTCTAGAAGATAATATTTATATTAAAACTCACAGCTCATGTTGTATATTTAAGTTTGTATTTGTATTTTGTACTATGTATTTGACGACTCAGAATGGGTGATGTATACCTATTTTGGGGGCTTCACAGATTCCGTTAGGAGAAACTTTCATTACATCCACTTTTTATAAATTTTGTTTGATCCAAGTTGGCACCATCACATTACCTGTTGATCTTATCTCTTTAAAGGTACTTGCATTTGATGTGATTTTAGGGATTGATTGGTTAACCACTCATCATGCTAAAATTAATTATTTTCGTAAGGTTGTTAGTTTTCATATTCCTAACTAACCTGTTATGCAAATTCAAGCAACCAAACAACTAAAGTTAATCACTGTCGTATTAAGCCATAAAGCCATTCGTTTATTAAAAAATGAATGTCAAGCTTTCTTAGCCCATGTTATGGACTTGAACAAAAACACGTCAGATTTGAATAATATTTCTGTTGTTAGTCAATTTCCTGACGTATTTCCTGAAGAACTTTTTGGTCTACCCCCGGAACGTGAAGTTGAATTCTTTATTGATCTTGAATCGGGTACAAAACCCATTTCTAAAACCCTATATCAAATGGTTCCTATTAAACTTCAGGAGTTAAAAGTCCAACTAAAAGAATTGTTAGACATCGATTTCATTCGTCCTAGTACATCTCCTTGGGGTGCTCCTATTTTATTTATAAAGAAAAAAGACGGGAGTATGTGACTTTGTATTGACTACCAAGAATTGAACCATGTCACCATCAAGAATAGGTATCCTTTACCTCGCATTGATGACATGTTCGACCAGTTGCAAGGAGCACAATTCTTTTCAAAGATCGATCTTCGTTCTGAATATCATCAGCTGAAGATTAAAACTGAGGATATTCTAAAGACTGCCTTCAGAACTCGGTACGGGCATTATGAATTCTTAGTCATGTCTTTTGGATTAACTAATGCTCCTATTACTTTCATGGATATGATGAATCGTGTATTCAAGGAATATTTGGATCAGTTCGTTGTTGTCTTTATTGATGGCATCCTCATCTATTCCAAAAGTTGTGAAGATCATGAACACCATTTGAAGTTGGCACTTCAAAGGCTTCGTGACAACAAGCTATATGTCAAGCTAAAGAAATGCGAGTTTTGGCTTGAGAAAGTAGCATTTCTTGTGCACGTGGTGTCAAAACATGGAGTATCCGTTGACCAAACAAAGATTGAAGTAATACAAAGTTAGGAGAAACCGAAGTCGGTGACCGAAGTGCGTAGATTTTGGGGCTCAGCTGGTTATTATTGGAGATTCGTGGAAGTATTTTCTCGAATCGCTACTCCATTAACTCAGCTGACTCGGAAAGACACAAAATTCGTATGGAGCGAGGAATACGAGAAAAGTTTCCAAGAGCTCACGAAGAGACTCATTTCGGCACCTGTTCTAACAATACCATCTGGTTCGGATGGATTTGTTATCTACAGCGATGCTTCAGGCAAAGGGTTAGGATGTGTTCTCATGCAACATGGGAAAGTTATAGCTTATGCCTCGCGACAACTCAAAGAATATGAGAGGAATTATCCTACTCATGATCTGGAGTTGGCAGCAGTCGTTTTTGTATTGAAAATCTGGAGACACTACCTATATGGGGAGAAAGTGGAGATTTATATGGATCATAAAAATCTCAAATATTTATTCACCCAAAAGGAACTCAACATGCGGCAACGACGTTGGCTCGAGCTGCTGAAAGATTACGACCATAACATTCAATATCATCCTGGAAAAGCAAACGTTGTAGCTGACGCATTGAGTACAAGATCGTATACGGGTACGAGTTCGATGTTTTTAACACAAAGACCCTTTTTGTACGACTTACAAAGGATCGAGATAGAGTTAAAGGCTCCAAATACCCATGTGATGATATCAAACATACGAGTAGAATCAACTTTAATCGATAAAGTTAAAGTTGATTAAGCCACAGACCCAGAGATGATACGTATGAAGAAGAAAGTACAAGAAGGTGTTATTCCAGAAGCAAGAATCGATGAAGAAGGAATACTTCGAGTCAACTCCAGACTTTGCATTCCTAACGATTCTGACTTGAAGCATAGAATCATGATGGTGGCACACAACATACCATTTGCAATTCGTCCTAGGAGTACCAAAATGTATCATGATCTTTGATATACATTTGGTGTAGCAATATAAAGAGAGAGATCAGGGAGTTTATCTCGAGATGTTTAACATATCAAGTGCCAAAGGGTCCATTGCAACCACTTGAGATTCCAAAATGGAAGTGGGAACACATTACTATAGATTTCTTTACGGGTCTTCCCAAGGTTTCTCAAGGTATAGATGTGATTTGGGTTATTATTGATAGATTAACCAAGTCTTCTCATTTCTTGCCTATACGTGAGACTTATTCCCTTGAACATCTTGCTCGTATATACGTAAATGAGATTGTGAGATTGCATGCCATGCCAGTATCCATAATTTCGGATCGTGACCCAAGATTCACTTCACGATTTTGGGTTAGTTTGCGGAAAGTTAAGGGTACGGATTTACGATTTAGTACTTCGGCATACCATCCTTAAACGGACAGGCAATCAGAAAGGACTATTCAAACTCTTGAAGATCTATTAAGACTCTGTGTCCTAGATTTCAAATGGAGTTAGTGTACGACCCCAACTTTTATGAATAAAGATGAAATTTCTATCATTATCATTTTTAAATAATATGGAATAAGTTTGATATAATGTTATAGTTGTGGGTAATATTTAAAAATTTTGCAAAGTACGCAAGTTGTTTATAATATTCGATTGGTCGGGGAATATTCATATGAAGGCACAATCATTGGTGGACCCCACAACGAAATTATTGTCGGATTGAGAAAACAACAAAAATAGTTTTATAAAAATAACGGCAGAAGTTTTACCGTTAACTGCAGAAGTGTTATGAGTACAGGAAAACGCGTGGTTGCATAGTAGCACACAGTATTGATTATTGATGCTTACGTGAGAAGTCACTCAGTTTTGTTCAATTATTGCTTCAGTAATTGTTGCATAGTATCTCACGTTAATTGATTCAATTATTGTTGATATTTTATAATTGAGATGACGAAGTTATTAATATTATTATTTGCAATATTAACGATGTCTAGAAGTTCTGACAATGAGAGGTTTGGTCACCTAATTACGCGCCAATAGGGAGAAATCCTTATTGGAAAGCCCCCTCTTTCCTGGGAACGACCTGATCGATTAATAGTGTGAATAATAATAATGATGATAAATTTTTGTTTTATTAGTATTATTAATGTAATAAAACAGAAAAGCTTTTTTATATAAAACAGAATACTTTTATAAAGTTATTCGTTTTATTAGGCTAATAGTAAAATCTTTTTATATAAAACAGAATACTTTTATAAAGTTATTCATTTTATTAGACAATAATTAGGATATATTATATGTTATTATGCATAGTATTTGTATAGTGCCTGCATAGTGTTTGCATAGTAAAATATTTTTAAAAGTTATTCCTTTTATTAGATTATAAATAGAATATATTATATTTTATTGTAAACCAATCTGGACCGTCCATTTAAAATAAATCGATCTGGACCGTTCATGGATTGGTTACTATTCAGTCCATTCTTCTATAAATAGAAACTCATTCCTTCATTATTTCTTACGAATTCACTGAAATTCTAGAAGGAGAAACTATAGAGAGAAAGAAGAAAAGTATTCTGCTACTTCACTACTTCTTTATCTAGTTCTTCTTTATAAGGTAAGGGATATTATTTGTTGTACTTGTAAGGGGTATTATTTTTTTCATTTCATGAAGAGAATATCTGTTGTTCCATTCTTTATTATTCTGTTGGAATAACATGTATACGCGGTCTACCCTATACTTGGTGAAATTCTTCTGTTATTCCATTATTTATTATTCTGCTGGAATAACCTGTCTATGCGAAGTACCGCATACATGGTGAAATTCTGTTGTTATTCCATTCTTTAATATTCTGTTGGAATATCCTGTTAGTACGTATTACGCCTGACCTAGTTCCGTTATTTATTATTCTGTTGGAATAACATGTCCATGCGAAGTACCGCATACATGGTGATTTCTTTTGTTATTCCATTCTTTATTATACTCAGTTGGTTAAAGTTTTGACTTTTATACTCCATAAAATTAGTGGAATATCCTTGATATTTGCGTTTCATCCAGTATCTTTTCATGGAAATATTCTTTTGAGCATTTTTAAATTTTACTCTACAAAGAAGTATCATGTTGACAATTTGGACGTTATTAGTTCCTGAATAAATTAATTCTTGAACTTGTTTTATTGAATTCTTATATCATTATCATCATCCTCATATTTATATTTTGTTGAAAGTCATCTGTGGCTTGTAGTGCATAGATGGACTTGGTATGATTATGACCAGAGATTATTCGGTGTAATCATAATCGTAATGTTACAAATGATGTGGTAAAAGTCCTCATTGGCCCGTAGTGCATTGATGGACAGTTGTTGGCATGATCATGACCATTAATGAATACACAAATATCCTTGGCCCGTAGTGTATGGATTAATTGTGGTTGTGATACTAATGAATATCCTTGGCCGTAGTGCAGGGATGATATGGATTATTTATTAAGCTGAGTCCTAGCGATAAAAGTGATGAAAACCTTTTAAATCATAAAAGATAGTAGATTTTATTCTCTACTTGACTCTTTTAATCGATTGCACGTTCCGTTGCAGTTAAACTTGATGTCTAATGTATTTTATCAGTTTAACATTGTTGAAGACTAATGATAATTTATTCTGCATTATCTTAGTCATAATATTTCTTACTTGGCTAGTTGAGCTCACCCTTTCTTTCACTCTTCTCTTCAGGAAATGAGAACGTAGCCGGGACTAGTCGGGGAATGGAGTGATGGTCCAGATGATAGTATTAGTAGCCTTCACAATTCTATTAAATAGTGTGTTAATAAATGTAATAAGGACTTATTCTAAGAGTGGATATTGTCTAGAAGACAATGTTTGTATTAAAACTCACAGGTCTCTTGTTGTATATTTAAGATTGTATTTATATTCTGTACCATGTATTTGGCGACTCAGAATAGGTGATATATACCTATTTTGGGGGTGTCACAGTTGTTATCAAAGCTTAGAGATATGATCCCTGGCTGAAATGTGAGACAAGAACTAGGAGGGGGGAGACGGGGAATAACTTCGCTAGTAAGACCTACCTAAGTTTATTTGGCATTTAATTGGTCGCTCAGATTATAGGGATAATATGTGATATATTAATTAACCCTTGTTTTGTGGCAGTATTTAAAAATGGCATCCGAAAATGTTGAGATAAGCAATGAAGCACAGGAGACCGTTGAGTCTCCACAAATCAATAATTAGGACAATGTGCAACAGGATGGCAATAATCCTCCTGGAAACAACAACACTGATCAAATGATGAACGACGGTATATTTATGAGCTTTTTAGAATTCATGCAACATCAGGCGAAGACGGCTCCTGTCCAAACTGCAGTTGGAAACACGAATAACTCTCGGACGGTCACCGCTAAGTAGTTCAAGGAGCTGGGACCACCGGAGTTTTTTGGATAGCCAAAACCACTTAAGGCGGAGACATGGATAAAGCAGATCAATAAGATATTTGATGTCTTGGGATTCTCTGAAGAGCAAAAGGTTCTCTTTGCCACCTTCATGTTACGTGCAGAAGCAGATTACTGGTAGGAATCTGTAAAGCGTACTCAACCTGCCGCACTGAAGATGTCTTGGGAGAAGTTCCAAGAGCTGTTCAACGATAAGTACTTTCCAAAAAGTATTCGTCACATGAAAGAGGTATAGTTAATCAAGCTTGAGCAAAACAATATGATCGTGGCATAGTACGAAGCAAAGTTTGCTGAGTTGTCTCGGTTTGTGTCCCACTTGGTTGATAATGAGGAGAGAATGATGCGGATGTTTCTAAGAGGTTTGAAACCTGAGATACGTTAATACCTTATCTCTTATACACTGTGTTTGTATTCAGATGTTGTGAATAGGGCTCAGTTATTGGAGCGCGATAATGAGTCAACCCAACCAAGAGAGAGCAGCCGACAAGTCGATAATACCAGTGATAACAGTCATCGAAGAGGTGACAATAAGCGTGGAGGGAATCAACATGCCAGAAATGGTAACCACTTCGGTGCTAATCATGGCTAAAGCAATAAGAATGGACATTTCAAGAAGATGAAATTCAACAATGATGGAAAGACATCAGCACCTTCACCTGTTGTTAAGGAAGGAGAACGACCACCTATCATATGCTTCAAATACGAATGGGAGGGACACATTAGTCTAAACTGCGCGATGCCGTCCAAAGCATGTTATAATTGTGGAAACGAAGGTCACCTAGCCCAATTTTGTCATTCATCGAAGACAAGTTCAGCTAGGATGGAGGCACCAAAGGACGCCCTAGAAAATTCAAAGCCAGAAGTACAAGGGAGAATGTTTGTCGTGACCTCCCAGAAAGCAAGGAACCCGAATGAGGTTATCACGGGTAAGCTTATCATAAACTCTAGTGAAGTAGATACCTTATTTGATACCAGTTCTACCCATTCTTTTATTTCTCCTACTTGCGCTCAACATTTAAATTTAACTCCGCAGAAATTAGACTTTGACTTATCTGTTGAAACTCCGTTGGGAGAAACCTTCATTACATGCGCTGTTTATAAGTCTTGCTTGGTTCAAATTGGTACCCTCATATTACTTGTCGATCTTATTTCATTGAAAATACTTGCATTTGACGTAATTCTAGGGATTGATTGGTTAACTACTCATCATGCAAAAATTGATTGTTTTCGTAAGGTTGTTAGCTATCATATTCCTAATCAACCTATTATGCGAATTCAAGTAGCCAAACCATTAAAATCAACCACTGTCATCTCAAGCCATAAAGCTATTCATTTATTGAAAAATGGATGCCATGCTTTCTTAGATCATGTCACGGATCTAAAGAAAAATACGTTAGTTTTGAATGATATTTCTATTGTTAATGAATTTCCTGACATATTCCTTGAAGAACTTCCTGGCCTACCCGTAGAACGTGAAATTAAATTTTGTATCGACCTTGAACCCGGTACAAAACCCATTTCCAAAGCCCCGTATCGAATTGCTCCTATTGAACTTCAGGAGTTAAAGACCCAACTGCAAGAATTGTTAGACATTGGCTTTATTCGTCCCAGTACTTCTCCTTGGGGTGCTCCTGTTCTATTCATGAAGAAGAAAGATGGGAGTATGTGACTTTGTATTGATTATCAGGAGTTAAATCATGTCACCATCAAAAATAGGTACCCATTGCCACGTATTGATAACTTGTTTGACCAGTTGTAAGGTGCCAAATTCTTTTTAAAAATTAATCTTCGTTCTGGATATCACCAAATGAAGATTAGAACCGATGACATTCCAAAGACGGCTTTCAGAACTCGGTACGGGCATTATGAATTCCTAGTCATGTCTTTTGGATTGACTAATGCTCCTGCTGCCTTCATAGATATGATGAACTGAGTATTTAAGGAATATTTGGATCACTTTGTGGTCGTCTTTATTAATGACATCCTTATTTATTCCAAAAGTCGTGAAGATCATAAGCAACACTTGAGGCTGATACTCCAAAAGCTTCGTGAATATAAGCTTTATGCCAAGTTGAAGAAATGCGAGTTCTGGCTTGAGGAAGTAGCATTCCTTGGGCACGTGGTATCAAGTCATGGAATATCTGTTGACCCGACAAAGATTGAAGCCATTCAAAGCTAGAAACAACCTAAATCAGTGACCGAAGTACGTAGCTTTATTGGCTTAGTTGGTTATTATCAGAGATTCGTAGAAGGGTTTTCTCGAATTGCTACTCCATTAACTCAGTTGACTCGAAAAGATACAAAATTCAGTTGGAGTGAGGAATGTGAGAAGAGTTTTCAAGAACTCAAGAGAAGACTCATTTCAGCACCTGTTCTGACAATACCATCTGGCTCTGAGGGATTTGTCATCTACAGTGATGCTTCAGGCAAAGGGTTAGGATGTGTTCTCATGCAACATGGGAAAGTCATAGCCTATGCCTCTCGACAACTCGAAGAATATGAGAGGAATTATCCTACTCATGATCTAGAGTTGGCAGCTATTTTCTTTGCACTTAAACTTTAGAGGCATTACTTGTATGGGGAGAAAGTGGAGATTTTTACGGAACATAAAAGCCTCAAATATTTCTTCACTCAAAAGGAACTCAACATGCGACAACGACGTTGGCTTGAACTATTGAAAGATTATGATCATACCATCCAATACCATCCTAGAAAAGTAAACGTGGTAGCTGACGCATTGAGTAGAAGATCATATGCGGGTACGAGTGCGATATTGTCAACGTAAAGGCCCATTTTTTATGACTTTCAAAGGATGGAGATAGAGATAAAAACTCCGGGGACCCACGTGATGATGCCGAATATAAGAGTAGAACCAACTTTAATCGATAAAGTTAAAGCTGATCAAGTTATAGACCTGGAGCTGATGCATATGAGGAAGAAAGTACAAGAAGGTGCTATGCCAGAAGCAAGAATCGATGAAGAAGGAATACTTCGAGTCAACTCCAAACTTTGTGTTCCTAACGATAATGAGTTAAAGTATAAAATCATGATGGAGGCGCACAACACACCGTTTGCAATCCATCCCGGGAGTACCAAAATGTATCATGATCTTCGACATACATTTTGGTGCGGCAATATGAAGAGGGAGATAGCGCTGTTTATCTCAAGGTATTTAACCTGTCAACGAGTCAAGGCAGAACATCAAGTACCAAAAGGTCCATTACAACCACTTGAAATTCTAGAATGGAAGTGGGAGCATATTACCATGGATTTTGTTATTGGTCTTCCCAAGGTTTCTCAAGGTATAGATGCAATTTGGGTCATTGTTGATAAATTAACCAAGTCTGCTCATTTCTTACCTATACGAGAAAATTATACACTTGAACGTCTTGCTCATATGTACATAAACGAGGTTGTAAGATTGCATGGTATGCCAATATTCATAGTTTTTGATCAAGACCCAAGATTCACTTCACGATTTTGGGTTAGTTTGCAAAAAGCTATGGGCACGGATTTACGATTTAGTTTGGCATATCATCCTCAAATGGACGTACAATCAGAGAGGATTATTCAAACTCTTGAAGATTTATTAAGACTCTGTGTCCTTGACTTCAAGGAAAGTTGGGACAAGTTCTTACCATTGGTGGAGTTTTCCTACAACAACAGTTATCAAGCAAGTATTGGCATGGCTCCATTCGAAGTGTTGTATGGAAAAAAGTGTCGTTCTCCAGTATGTTGGGATGAGGTGGGTGAAGCAACGTTGTTGGGATCGGAGTTAGTACGTATGACTACGAAAAAGATACAAATGATCCGTCAATGTATAAAAACCTCCCAATATCGATAAAAGAGTTATGCTGATATTCATTGAAAGAACGTGGAATTCGATATTGGAGATCATGTGTTATTACGTGTTTCTCCATAGAAAGGAGTTACGAGATTTGGAAAGAGCGAAAAGCTCAATCCAGGATTCATTGGCCCATTTTTAATCCTTGATCGAGTAGGGATTGTAGCATATAGACTCGTTTTACTGCCAAGTATGTCTCGTGTTCATAACATTTTTCATATATCCATGTTACATAAATATGTGAAAGACCCGAACCACATTATGGAGTTAGAACGGGACAAAATAGCGGAAAATTTAACGTATGAAGAGGTTCCTGTTCAAATCTTGGATAAGAAGGAATATATTCTACGCTCCAAGGTTATATCTCAATTCAAAGTTTTATGGAGGAACCACGATGTTGAGGAAATGACCTGGGAGTTAGAATCTAAAATGAAATCAAGGTATCCTTACCTCTTCGACATACCAGGTACGTACCCTAATTTCGAGGGTGAAATTTCATAAAAAAGAGAGATTGTAAGACCCCAACTTTTATGAATAAAGATGAATTTTCTTTAATTATCATTTTTAAATATTATGGAATGAATTTGATATAATGTTATAGTTGTGGGAAGTATTTAGAAATTTTACAAAGTACACAAGTTGTTTATAATATTCGATTGGTCAGGTAATATTCGTACGACTGCACAATCATTGGTGGACCCCACAATGGAATTATTGTCGAATTGAGAAAACGACAAAAATATTTTTATAAAAATAACGGCGAAAGTTTTATCGTTAACTGTTGAAACACCCGGTATTAAAAGTACAGGAATACGCGTGGTTGCATAGTAGCACACGGTATTGATTATTGATGCTTACGTGAGAAGTCACTCAGTTTTGTTCAAATATTGCTTCAGTAATTGTTGCATAGTATCTCACGTTAATTGATTCAATTATTGTTGATATTTTATAATTCAGATGACGAAGTTATTAATATTATTATTTGAAATATTAACGATATCTAGAAGTTCTTCCAAGGAGAGGTTTTGACACCTAATTGTGCGTCAATAGGGAAAAATCCTTATTTGAAAGCTCCCTCTTTCCTGGGAACGACCTGGTCGATTAATAGTGTGAATAATAATAATAATAATGATGAAGTTTTATTTTATTGGTATTATTAATGTAATAAAACAGAAAAGCTTTTAATATAAAATAAAATACTTTTATAAAGTTATTCATTTTATTAGGCTAATAGTAATATCTTTTTATATATAACAGAATACTTTTATAAAGTTATTCGTTTTATCAGACAATAATTAGAATATATTATATTTTATTATGCATAGTGTTTACATAGTGCCTGCATAGTGTTTGCATAGTAAAATCTTTTTAAAAGTTATTCCTTTTATTAGATTATAAATAGAATATATTATATTTTATTGTGAACCAATCTGGACCGTCCGTTTAAAGTAAATCGATCTGGACCGTTCATGAATTGGTTACTATTTAGTTGATTCTTCTATAAATAGAAGCTCACTCCTTCATTATTTCTTACGAATTCACTGAAACTCTAGAAGGAGAAACTACAGAGAGAAAGAAGAAAAGTATTCTACTACTTCACTACTTCTTTATCCAGTTCTTCTTTATAAGGTAAGGGATATTATTTGTTGTACTTGTAATGGGTATTATTTTTTTTCATTTCATGAAGAGAACTTCTGTTATTCCATTCTTTATTATTCTGTTGGAATAACATGTATACGCGGTCTACCCTATACTTGGTGAAATTCTTCTGTTATTCCATTATTTATTATTCTGCTGGAATAACCTGTCTATGTGAAGTACCGCATACATAGTGAAATTCTGTTGTTATTCTATTCTTTATTATTCTGTTGGAATATCCTGTCGGTGCGTATTACGCCTGACCTGGTTCTATTATTTATTATTCTGTTGGAATAACATGTCCATGCGAAGTACCGCATACATGGTGATTTCTTTTGTTATTCCATTCTTTATTATACTCAGTTGGTTAAAGTTTTGACTTTTATACTCCATGAAATTAGTGGAATATCCTTGATATTTGCGTTTCATCCAGTATCTTTTCGTGGAAATATTCTTCTGAGCATTCTTGAATTTTACTCTACAAAGAAGTATCATGTTGACAATTTGGACGTTATTAGTTCCTGAATAAATTAATTCTTGAACTTGTTTTATTGAATTCTTATATCATTATCATCATCCTCATATTTATATTTTGTTGAAAGTCATCTGTGGCCTGTAGTGCATAGATGGACTTGGTATGATTATGACCAGGGCTTATTCGGTGTAATCATGACCGTAATATTACAAATGATATGGTAAAAGTCATCATTGACCCGTAGTGCATTGATGGACAGTTGTTGGCATGATCATGACCATTAATGAATACACAAATATCTTTGGCCCGTAGTGCATGGATAAATTGTGTTTGTGATACTAATGAATATCATTGGCCGTAGTGCAGGGATAATGTGGATTATTTATTAAGCTGAGTCCCAACGATAAAAGTGATGAAAACCTTTTAAATCATAAAAGATAGTAGATTTTGTTCTCTACTTGACTCTTTTAATGGATTTCATGTTCCGCTGCAGTTAAACTTGATGTCTATTGTATTTTATCAGTTTAACATTATTGAACACTAATGATAATTTATTCTACATTATCTTAGTCATAATATTTCTTACTTGGTTATTTGAGCTCACCCTTTCTTTCAATGTTCTCTTCAGGAAATGAGAACATAGCCGGGACTAGTCGGGGAACGGAGTGACGGTCCAGATGCTAGTATTAGTAGTCTTCACTATTCTGTTAAATAGTGTGTTAATAAATGTATTGAGGACTTATTCTAAGAGTGGATATTGTCTAGAAGACAATGTTTGTATTAAAACTCACAGCTCTTTTGTTGTATATTTAAGATTGTATTTGTATTCTGTACCATGTATTTGGCGACTCAGAATAGGTGATGTATACCTATTTTGGGGGCATCACAGTTGGGATAAGTACTTACCATTGGTGGAATTCTCCTACAACAACAGTTATCAAGTAAGTATAGGCATGGCTCCATTTAAGGCGTTGTATAGACGAAAGTGTCATTCTCCGGTATATTGGGACGAGGTGGGTGAAGCAATGTTGTTGGGACCAGAATTAGTACGCATGACTACAGAAAAGATTCAAATGATCTGGAAACGTATAAAGACCTCACAAGATCGACAAAATAATTATGCTGATCTTCATTGAAAGGAAGTAGAATTTAATATTGGAGTTCATGTACTGTTACGTATTACTCAATGGAAGGGAGTTACAAGATTCGGGAAGAAAAGAAAGCTCAATCCACGATTTGTTGGTCCATTTGAGATTCTTGATCGAATAGGAAATGTGGCCTATAGACTCGCATTACCTCCAAGCATGTCTCGTGTTCATAATGTTTTTCATATATCTATGCTTCGTAAATATGTGAAAGACCTAAACCAAATTATTGCGTTAGAACCAGACGAGATAGCCTAAGATTTAATGTATGAGGAGGTACCTGTCAAGATCTTTGACAAGAAAGAGCATGCCTACGAACATAGGTTATACCACAAGTCAAGGTTTTGTGGAGGAACCATGCTATAGAGGAAATGACCTGGGAGTTGGAATCGGAAATGAAAGCGAGGTACCCTCACCTTTTTGAAATACCAGGTACGTACGTCAATTTCAAGGACGAAATTTCATAAGGATGGGAGGTTGTAAGACCCCAACTTATTATAAATAAAATTGAATTTTCTTTATTCATTATCTTGAAATAATAAGGAGTTAATTTGATATAATGCTTTGGTTATGGGTGAAATGTGCAAATTTTGCAAAATAAGCAAGTGGTTATAAAATATTCATTTTGTCGGGGAATATTAATTTGGTTGTGGAATATTCTTGTTGTCGGGGAATTTTCGTATGACGGCGCAGCCATTTGTGGGCTCCATAAAGGAAAACGGTCGGATGAAGAAAACGACAAGTTTAAGTTTTTATACATAACGGCATAATTATTACAGTTAACACTGTTGGATTACCTGGTGGTTAAAATACAGTAATACGCGTGGTTACATAGTAGCACACAGTCTTGCACATTATTTTTGAATTATTAGTTCATACGTAAGAAAGCGGTACTCAATAATTGTTATAGTAATTAATGTTTAATATTTTATTTTATTGATTCAATAATTGTTGTGTTGATATTTTATATTATTGTTGTTTCAATAATTGTCACTGCAGAGTATTTCCCATTATCAAATCAATAAATCATATTATTTGAATAATATTATTAGATAACATTATTGGCAATGTCTAAGGAAGTTTTGTCTATGAAAGGGGTTTGGTCACCTAATTGCGTGCCAGTAAGGAGAAATCCTTAACGGAAAGCCCCCTCTTTCCTAGAAACGACCTGGTTGTCATAATTGTGATTCTGTAATATTATTTGGGAATAATGAATTATTAATTTATATGATAAGAAAATATTTATTTTATGTGGATGGATAGGAAAATATTTATTTTGTATGGATATAAATGAAGGAATTAATGGTGAGGTGTTTTATCAGTATTTTGTCGGAACGGTGGTATTAAAAATCATCCGTATGTGAATTTCGGGCATTTTTCGTTTGGAATTTGGAAAAACTTAAATCTACAAAGCTGTAGAGAATTCGATTTCCTATGGAATAGACATAAAATTCATATTTTTCGGTGAATAGTGTCATATTTGTGATACTTAGGTTTGCCATTAAATTTGTGATACTTAGGTTTGCCCTATAGGTCCTAAGATCAAAACTTAGGTTTGCCATTAAATTTTAGCTTCATGTGCTATATTTTTTGTGTATTAAAAAAATTCTACTACAATATATATATATATATATATATATATATATATATATATATATATATATATATATATATATATTCATATAAATTTATCTCTAAATATTTATATAAAGTAACTATGAATATTTTTAAATATTTAAATAAATATTCATAGTTACTTTATTTATATTTAGTTTACTGTTAAGGTTTAAGATGGGTAAATATTTACTTTGATGTAGAGATTTGTTTAGTATTTTATTTAGTTTGACAAAAAATTTAAAAAATAATATATATATATATATATATATATATATAGTCCGGATCTTAAGCTCACCCCTTATCCAACTCACCCGAGCTCACCCCCCTTTAGCGACGGACCAGGCGACGGTTCGGTCATACAACTGTCGTCTATACTTTTAGCAACGGACAACATATAGCGTCGCTAAAAGTATAGACAACGGTTGAATGACCGAACCGTCGTCGGGTCCGTCGCTAAAGGGGGGTGAGCTCGGGTGAGTTGGATAAGAGGTGAGGTTAAGATCCGGACTATATATATATATATATATATATATATATATATATTGGTCGAATAAATTTAAAAATATTGGAGACTACGAAAATACTTTTTTGTAAAGAGAAACGTTTATATATATAGATGGTAGTAGAATTTATCTAATACAAAAAAATATAGCACATGAAGCCTATGTTTCAATTCTGCGACCTATGGGTTATTGTGCTACTAATGTGTTAGAGTTTGCATATTTTAAATTGATGATGAATAAGCTTAATGTATAGTTGTGCCAGTATAATTTGTACAGTCCTTATAAAGAATAGATCAATTATATAAGAACTAATAGAAAGATTAAATAATGTTAGGTTGATCATAAAAGAAACTGAATTGAAGTGTAGTTGATAGGATGTTGTAAGATCGTAAGGTTACTCTGCTACTTGAAGTCCAAGATCACAGAGGAAGCACAAGATCACAAATACATCAAGAGGATCGTTGAACTGCTTGGAGTAATCAAAACTCTCTGCTTTGTAAAGTCACTTCAGATCTATAAGTGAACAAATGATCCTCCCAGCTAGCTAAACAATCGCTGAGAAAAAGTCAATCGTAGAACAGTCAAGTTTGACAAACTGACTAACATTGAAGCGTTGCAAGTTGAAGGTCCCAAGGCACTCTCAAAATATCCTTGGCAAAAATTGAAGATCAGATTATGTGTCTACCAGCTAGTTGGTGACAGTGACACGTCAAGGGTGTTAGGTGAGAAAGCAAACTGATGTAATAGGAAAGGAAAAAAGAATTGTCTCCTAGGTTTAAAATGTCAACATCAAGTATCCTAGAACATCTGAGCATTAAATACACCGATAGGCATTTTGCAACGAAAAGATTTCTCATCAGAATATAAAGGGCTACAAGGATTCAAGTTTGAAAATGATGAACATTGATCAAAAAGCCAAAAACTCTGTTAAAGTCAAAGAACAAACACAACAATCCAAAATAAAAAGTTCGAGTTACTAAATACATGAGAAGAAAAGCTTAACGCAAACTTAGCAACACCTCACAACAATCATCAATAATTAGAGCATCTAAGGGCTAAAAGTCCATGTGTTTGTGACTAAATATCCAATTATGATGGGCTTGAAGAGGGCAAAAGTATACTAGTCATTGTGACTAAATATCCAAGTTTGTTAGGCTTGAAAAGGGCAAAGTGTTCTTATCTGTGACTAAACCTTTAGTGAATTTCCTACTCGAGGAGTATAAGAGTGGAGTAGGACTTATTCAATCTCTGAACCACTTAAAATTGCATGTGTCTTTGTGTGTTGATTTTTGTTTCTTATCTGCTTATTTATTTATCATTCATTCTATTAGAAGTGATATTTATTTTTAGGTCTTCAAGGGGTTTTCCAAAAGACAAATTCTGATGTGCTTAATTAATTAAATTATCAAGTTTTTAGTAATACTATTTAATCAATAGAAATTTTAAAAGATCTGTGACACCCAAAAATCTGGGTACTTCAATTCCACATATTTGGTGTTACCGGTCGAACACAATCACATTTAACTACCTATAACAAAGGATAATAATAAACTTAATAAAACATCATCCCATTAAAGGGTTACATAAATAAAATATCAGGTTATCTAACCTTTATTACATCAGTTGTGGAATAAAAACATAATAATTACCAAGTCTCATTACATAAGCTTTGTAAAAAGAAAATAAGTTAAACATCATTTATTTATTCATCTTGCCCTTGCCCTTGCTCTTGCTCGTGGACGGCTCATCAGGGTTCTCAGTCTTAGATGCGGTGTTTTATGGAAGGGTGAGCAAAACAATTGCCCACAAGGGTAACAATAAACAATAACAACACTTGAATAATCAATGGATAATTGATTAATATAACTTTCTTTGAAATTAATCAATGATAATTAAGAATTGTAAGCTAAATGTAAACTCGGCTTTTGAATCAAGAACAGAATCAAGATTAAACGTATAACTGAAGGTCATAAGACCACGAACTATATCCTAGGTTAACAAGTATCTCTACTGTAACCTTTAACAGTCTTATAAACTATATGGATCATCCATCTTGTACCCATGGGATTAGCACTTCGTATAATGTATTATGCACAATCATTTTAACATTATTGCGTGATATAATCCCCTATTCTAGGGTTGTTCATCTCAGCTTGGACATCAAAATTCGTATCAAAAGAAGTTTAGTTTGGAACAACTTTGGAAAAATTTTAGAACTTTGGAACACTCATCAACTATGGACTAGTTGAATCAATAAGGGTTCACTAGTCACTTAAGGGTTTGTTATCAACAACAATATAATCTTTGTAAAGTGACTTCAACCATAATAGGATACAATGATTGCAAATGAGTTAATATCATACATCGAAGTAATGCTTTCGAAGAAATAAAAAGCTTAATCAAAACATAAGCATTGAATACCATAGGAAACCTTGCTTGAATAATAAGAAGCCAAGGTTAAAAAACTTGCTTGAATAATGAGTAGAGTTAAGAAACTTGCATAATTACAAACAAGTTAGAGATAAGGAACTTGTCTTATGTGTTTGCTACACAATTATAACTCATGCTCCTCAAGTATCCTACATACATCATTTAGGATCATCACACCAATTAGTTACATTACAACTAACATTATTGGTTAAACTTCCATCTCGTTTAACTTTATATCTTTTAGCTCTAGATCTGATTATACTAACCACATAGCACGATTCGAAAACCCTCATTAGCATAAAACATAAGGCTTAGCATTCCACTTCTTACGAACAACACATTCAAGACTTTCATAGCTTATTAGTTCTCGACTTATAAACATCATCTATGGAATTAAAATCTGTTATCTCAACTTATTACATGTGTTAAGATTTACTATAATTGCTAAAATAGATTAAGATTACATTTACAGAACTGTACAATCAAAAACTCATTTATGGGTCATTCTGTCCACCACCGCCGGGGCGGGGGTTTTTGAACCATAATTGCAGCAAAATCAACAATCCATTAGAAGAGTCAAGTAAAACATAATGTCTACTATCTCCTCCAAATTAAAAGTTCATCATTAATATTTCATTCATGTAATACCCATCAACAGTTCTTTGTTTTACCCAAGACAAAGAGAACTTTCATTATCTGTCTTTACCTGAAACACCAAAGATCATGGTTATACCAATTCACAGTTCAAGTTTATAATTATGCCATTAAATTCATCTTTGCACTCCGGGCCAAAGATATTCAATTGTAACACCAATAGTCAAGTCAATTAACTGTCCATCTTTGCACTACGGGCCAAAGACATACAACTGTAACACCGATGGTCATGATTATATCAATACATAATTTCGGTCATGGTTATACCAATACACAATTCCTGGTCATAATCATACAAATCAACAATTCATCTTTGCACTACGGGCCAAAGATATTCGTTTAAATCACCAGTGGTCATGATTATACCAATACACAATTTTGGTCATGATTATACCAATGCACAATTCTTGGTTATAATCATACCAATCAACAGTTCATCTTTGCACTACAGGCCACAGCTAACTTTCCAACACAAAATTAAGTCTGAGGATTATAACAATGATATAAAGAATGAATCAAGTGAGATCAAGGATAAATATTAAAGATTTATAATTCAATTTATCTAGAGTTCAAGAATGTCCAAATGGTCAACATGAAGATCAAAATATGGATTCAATTTCAAAAATAAGATTCATAAAAGATAAATTGGACAAAGAAAAGAAAATTAAATTCCATTGTGAATAGTACTGTATGAATAGTATCGTATGAATAGTACCCTAAATGAATAGTACCCTGACACAAAAATATTAAAATTTTAATAAGAAAATTCATACCAATATTCCAGTGAAATGATATTAGATTAAGCGCAACTTCAAAGAATTTCTAATCATTTCAGGAATTATAAAAGCAATACTTACCATAGTAAGTTTAGATTTAGGAATATAAAATGAAATAATATACGAAACTACAAATGGATTTTCACCCGTCATGCGGTAATCCGCGTACACAGATCATTTCCGCAACTTAATAAAGAATGAATATGAAAGGTTATTCACCAGGCATGCGGTAGTCCGCGTAGACAGGTTATTCCCACAGCTTAATAAAGAAATGAATACGAAGGGTTATTCACCAGGCATGCGGTAGTCCGCGTAGACATGTTATTCTCACAGATTAATAAGGAATGAATATGAAGGCTTATTCACCAGGTATGCAGTAGTCCGCATAGATAGGTTATTCTCATATATTAATATGAATAAAATGACAAACCTTATGAGTATTGAAAGAAAATAACATCGTTTATGAATATGAAAGAAATAATACCCCTTACAAATACGAAAAATAATATCTCTTACCTTAGGAGGAGATTAGATATTGCAATAGTGTAGTGGCAGAATACTCTTCTTCTTTCTCTCTCTATAGTTTCTCTCACTATAACTTATGATTATAACTTTGCTCTTCAAAAATGGTAGGAAATAATGAATGGATGGAGGACTATTTATAGGCTAGGAAAAGGTGTCAAATTACAAGGTTAATTATACTTTAGTACCTTCTTTGCCTCTATTTTTTATTTAGTCCCTCAAGTATTATCAATCTTGCATAACGTCCCCTAATCGTACTTATATGTGAACTAATATTTAGTTGCGTGTGAACAAATAGTTTCTTGCGTGTGAACCAATAGTAATTAATTGCTCATTTATATGATTAATTACTTATTTGGGCAATTTAACATCCAGAAATCAACTATTATTGAAATAAATGTCAGTCCCCACTAACATTAATATTCTCAACACAATGGAAATATTTTTATCAATAATTTCATCTTTGAATTTTTAAAGTTTTACTTTTTCAAAAAAGTCAACTATTGACTTTTTGACCAAAAAGTCAACCCCGACAGATTTTGTGTTTATAGTCTATTTTGACTAATTTTATTGTCCCGGACTCAAATATCTCGTCTGCGTCTCCAAATTCAACTCTGAACTCTATGTTTAACTTTTCTACATAAAAGTCAACTATTAACTTTGACCAAAAAGTCAACCCTAAAATCGTATTGAGTTTATAGTCTTTTCTTACTAGATTCATCGCTTCGGATTAAACCAAGTAGTCCGCTCATCAAAATTCTATTTCGAACTCAAATTCGAGTTTTAATTTCATTTTCTTGTGTTTTATACACACTTTTGCTTTCTTAGTTAGTTCAAACTATTTAATTAGTCTTGACTAACTATTAAATTAAATCTCATCATTTATCGCTAATAAATATATATAACACATTTTTAATCTTTCAACAATTATTCATCATTAATATTATAACTCATAATATTGACAACCAGGTCATTCCCAGGAAAGAGGGGGCTTTCCGATAAGAATTTCTCCTTACTGACGCGTAATTTAATAATCTAACCCCTTTCCTCGACAAAACTTTCTAGATATTGTCAATAATGCAAAATAATAATATGAATAACTGTGGCGTGTCAATTATTGATTTAATAATATAAAATATTATACAGATGTTACTCTGACAATAATGGAATCAATAATATGAGATACTATACAACAACTACTATGACAATTATTGAATACTGAGTGACTTCTTATGTAAGTATTAATAATTAAAGATACTATGCAATACCGTGTGCTACTATGCAACAACACCTATTACTGTACTTTTATCACCGGGTATTTCAACAGTTTAACGGTAAATGTTTTGTCGTTATTTTTATAAAAATGTTATTTCTGTTGCTTTCTATATCCGACAGTTATTCCATTGTGGGGTCCACCAATGATTAGGCCGTCGTACGAATATTCTCCGATAAAAGAATATTCTCCGACCAAACGAATATTCCCTGACATTACAAATATTCTATGACAACTTGTTTACTTTGTAAAATTTTCACATATCACCCTTAACTTTAACATTTTATCAATTTAACCATTTACTTAATAGAATAATAATAATAAAAAAAATTGAATACTTTTATTTCATAAAATTCGGGGTCTTACAAAATGAGTACTTTCTTGTGCCGCTACAAGCCATATAGTTGTCGCTAGAGCCTCTAGCAGCAAGGAAAAATCCATTTCAATCTATGACATCCAATGTCGAGATCAATGGTGTAGATTATGTTTGTTGGAATAGTATATGTGGCAATCAGTTGTCACGGATGGGGATCCATATATATATATATATATATATATATAGCAAGGATCAAGTGCATACCCCTTATCTTACTCACTCGTGCTCACCCTCCTTTAGGCGACGGTTTCGGTCATACAACCGTCGCCTATACTTTTAGCGACGGATAATATATAGTGTCGTTAAAAGTATAGCCGACGATTGTATGACCGAAACCGTCGCCTAAAGGGGGTGAGCACGGGTGAGTAGGTATGCACTTGATCCGGTCTGCGTGTGTGTGTGTGTGTGTGCGCGCGCGCTAAAATTACTTAATAAAATGATTAATTTTATCTCTTAAGATTAAATTTTTCACTTTAATCCAAAAGTTAACCTTCCCGAATATTAATTAGATTTGTAGTGGTGCCGAATAATGTTTTCTCAAATACAAACAAATCTAAATGCGTAACACACACACACACACACACATACATATATATATATATATATATATATATATATATATATATATATATATATATAGACTGGGGATCAGGTCCGGACCTCCCGGACGGGAGAAAATCCGGACCCGATTTTTTTTTTTTTTTTTTTTGTAGAACAACTAAAAAAAAAAAATTATGGAACTGAAATTTTTCAATAATACAGTGTTTTGGGTGTGTTTTTATTACCTACACCAACCAATGTATGTACAGTCTGCCCAGACTGTACAGACATGTTTTGTTATAGGCATCCAAATCACACCCAAAACACTGTATTATTGAAAAATTTCAGTTCCATAAATTTTTTTTTTTTAGTTGTTCTACAAAAAAAAAAAAAAGGTCCGGATTTTAATAAAATCCGGGAGTCCGAACCTGATCCGGACTCTATATATATATATATATATACGATCCGAATCTTAAGCTCACTAATTATCCAACTCACCCAAGCTTACCCCTCTTTAGCGACAGACCCGACGACAGTTCGGTCATACAGCTGTCGTCTATACTTTTAGCGACGGACAACATATAGCGTCGCTAAAAGTATAGACGACGATTGTATGACCGAACCGTCGCCGGGTCCGTCGCTAAAGAGGGGTGAGCTTGTTGAGTTGGACAAGGGGTGAGCTTGGGAGAGTTGGATAAGGGGTGAGCTTAAGATCCGGACTATCTATCTAATAAAATATAAATGATTTTGAATTTCCCGCTCACTTAATAAATCATCTGGGCCGTCCAAAGTTTAGGATAAATCCCACCGTTCATACATCTATCTAATAAAATACATATATCTATCTAATAATCTAATAAAATACAAATGATTTTGAATTTTCCGCTCACTTAATAAATCATCTGGGCCGTCCAAAGTTTAGGATAAATCCCACCGTTCATACATCTATCTAATAAAATACATCTATCTATCTAATAATCTAATAATCTATCTAATAAAATACAAATGATTTTGAATTTCCCGCTCACTTAATAAATCATCTGGGTCGTCTAAAGTTTAGGATAAATCCCACCGTTCATACATTTATCTAATAAAATACATCTATCTATCTAATAATCTAATAATCTATCTAATAAAATACAAATAATTTTGAATTTCCCGCTCACTTAATAAATCATCTGGGCCGTCCAAAGTTTAGGATAAATCCCACCGTTCATACATCTATCTAATAAAATACATCTATCTATCTAATAATCTAATAATAATTTAATAAAATATAAATGACTTTAAATTTCCCACTCACTCAATAAATTATTTTGGTCGTTTAAAATTTGAGATAAATCATATTGTCCATACAGTGCCGGAGGCACGGGACCCAGCTAGTATATATATATAGGGGATCGATTCATAACTAACGTTGTAAAAAAGAGTCTAATCTTACAACACATCGTGACCCTCAATCTTAAGATTGAACGGTTTAATAAAGTTCTTGTCCACAGTTTAATTTTCAGTATTCTACAGTTTAGTACTACGGATGGGACAGATGACCAAAATACCCCTCATTATAGAACTTTTCGTTCGCGGTATTAAACTACGGACGACTAAGTATGGCTGATCAATTTGAAAACAACGTCATTTTTAAATAAGTGTCGTCCGCAATATTTAACTGCAAACGCTAAATATGACTGACCAATTGAGCCAAATTCAATTTTTTAATACTGCATAGCCTGATTTTTTTTCTTCCTTCATTCCTTAATTTTCTTCTCCATTCTCTCTCTTCCCCTTGCACTTATCATTCACCCCGTCTCTAATTCCCGTGTTCTTCTTCGCTCAAGCTCTCCTTCTCCGTACTAGAATTCTCGTGGCTTATACGCACCGCTGAACCAAGGCCCTAACCTCAAGTTCGGACTCTTTATTACAAATTGTCCTATTATTTATTAGAACACGAGAATTAGAGATGGGTTGAAAATCACTGCCTCTAAGACAAAGAATAACGCAAATCAAAGCCTTCCCCCAAAAAGAGGGCAGATCAAGATGAAGATATTAAACAAATTCTTCAAATCGGCCGTTATGGTGGTGTCGATTGTCGGTGGATCAAAACGAAAAGGAAGGGAAAATGATGAGAAGCCTCTTAGCTCAACTTCCACTGCTCCACATGAAACACCAAGTGGGTATAACTCTGATGACCGATGGAAGATCTGTTCTTGGTTTATGAATTTTGGGATTTTATGTACAGTTGAAATGTGAAAAATAGAGGTTTTAAAAGTTTGTTATCTCATCATCAGGTTGTTTTTGTACTGTTTTAAGTTCGTAATTTTTTTTATTTTGTATTTTGAATTCATAGAAGTGAGAGAAAAGGATTTGATTGATTTTTAAACATTATTAATTTCACCTCAGGTTCGAACCCTCTATTACAAATTTTGTTGTTATTGGGAAGACTAAGGGGATTTAGAGATGGGTTAATGATAAGACTAAGGGGAGGAGAGAGAATGGAAAATGAAATTAAGGAATGAAGGATGAAAAAAAATCAGGCTCCTCAGTTGAATTTGGCCAATAATAAGACGTGATTTCTTAATTGGTCAATTATATTTAGCGTTCGTAATTTAATACTGCGGGGAGAAGCTTGTATAAGGAAAAGTATTTTGGTTATCCGTTTCGTTCGCAGTACTAAATTATGAAATACTAGAAATTAAACTGCGAACGAAAGTTCTATTAAACCATTCAATATTTAGATAAAGAGTCACGATGTGTTATAAGATTAGACTCTTTTTTATAATGTTAGCTATGAATAGATTATCATATATATTGTACTTATATATTAGTACATATAGATAAAATCTGTAGGCCTTAGAGGCCACGTAGTTTTGTACAGCAAGAAAGTGCATTAGGTCATGTGGAATGACTCATTTAAGCTTCAGACCACACCAGCAAGATATCATTCTATGACTATTAATCCGTACAAGACAAAATGGTCCATGGTGACATACAGCATGTTGTGCATGTTAGGCCATGACTTATGGTTCAAGCACCACCTCAACCCCCATAGACACAAACTTGAGATATAGTACTATAGCTTCACACACACATATACATGGGATATTATCCATGACTAACATTAATTATAAATCAATCTCAGTGACCGTACATTCTAAAGTGGAATAGCCATGATTTAAAATTAATCCTTTTGTCCGTTATTCTCTAGAAAAAAATATTTTGTATGGTGAGAGTTATTTTAAATATGACGCACACAAATATAATGGGGATTGATCTTTTACACACACACACATATATATATATATATATATATATATATATATATAATCAAAAATTTCATCCGTGAATAAGAAAAATTATAGTTATTTTGTATCATGGTCGTCAATTTTACATACAAATGCAACTATTTCCAACGTATACTGTGCACCTTCATATATAGATCCCATACACATGTAAATGTACTATCCAACACACAAAAAACACACATTAATTTTTTGGAGCTGTACTCGGAACGCCAAGTCAAAGAAAACTACATTTACCTATAGTTTGGAAGAACAAACAGGTTTGACTTTAAGTGAACAAACAGCAATAGAGATCCAACTCTTCAAGGAGTTATACAAAAATGGAATGGGATTTAATTATAGACTGGTACCATTTGTACATAATATTAATTCACACATATATATCTTATCTATATTGACTCGTGAGTCACGAGTCAAAAGGTAAAAAAAAATCTGGAAACATGCATGTGAGAGTTGAAGTATATATGAGTCTTAGAATATGTGATTAGGAGTAATCTTCTCCTATAATAATGGAGTGATTATTCCCCTAATATCAGGATAGAATCGTGTAATTATGATCATTCAAATATAGCAATAGAATATCTTGTTGTAACAGTAGCATAAGTTTAGCAATGTACTCTTGTATATATATCTGCTACATTGATGAATAACAATATCAGAAAATTCTATTCTCTTTGTGTTTTATCATGGTATCAAAGCCAACTCCGTTTTTCCTTTATCTATCCTAGGAACCGGAGGTTGTTCTTTGTGTTTTTTTCTGATCATAATCTTTCCTACCCACCCATCATGACTACTTCTACCATTGATGATGGTGTTGTTGTCGGTGATAGAATATGTATATATTTAGAAAATAGTTATTTGTATTTATTGGGTAATATCAGTTACCTGATTCTTAGGCTAGTATCACGTTTGTAATCTTTGGTAATTCCTGTATATTATGAACCTTTGTAAATCAATGGAGAGCAGGGGAATTATATTATTTTATGGTATCAGAGCCATAAAATTTCTTTCTCTCTCATTTCCGCCACCTTCATTACTTTTCCCATCATCCTCCTTCCTTTTCAATGCGTTGCCGTCCACCATGGTCGAAACTCCCAAATTTCATCCTGCCTTAGTTATCACCAATTTGAAAACTCTCATCCCCATCACGTTGAACTTGGAATCAGGACAATACCATTCATGGGCAGCGCTATTCAAGGTTCAAGCAAGGGTTCATGACATGCTTGAACATATCATCCCACCTACGGATGCAAAGGAGAAAGTTGTGTATGACAAGGCCAAAGCCAATGATCTACCTCTCTGGAAACAACTCGATGCGGCAGTCTTGCAGTGGATTTATGCCACGGTTTCATCCAACATTCTCACCTCCATTCTCATTCTCATTGACGACGACTCGGCTGAACATGCTTGGCACAGTGTTGCGGATCTATTTCATGATAATAAAAACTCAAGGGCCCTATATCTTAATAAGGAATTCAATAACACAAGTCTTGCTGATTTTTTGACGACACATACGTATTGCAATCGTCTCAAAAGTCTTGCCGATCAACTAGCAAATGTCGGGGCTCCTGTCAATGATCAAGGTATGGTTTTAAAAATGCTACAAGGATTAACATAACAATATTCTAATTTTGTCACTGTAATGCAAAACAAGAAAAGCCTACCTAGTTTAGCTACGGCCCGTTCCAAACTCGCCTTGGAAGAGACCACCATTTTGGAGTGAGCAAGACAAGAATCTGCCCTTGTTGCACATTCCCAGAATTCAGATGCAGATATGAATCACCAAAATTCTTCTCAAGGTAATAATAATCCTAATAATCGTCATCATCATAATAATTACCGTGGAAGAAATGGTAATCATAAAAACAACAACAAGAATTCTGGTAGCCGTAACTCAGGAAAGGGTAGCTAGAACTCCGGTGGTGGCTCACACGGTGGGTCTGGTAGTGGTGGTGGACATGGGAAGCACCAGCAGCAGTGGCAACCTGGATCTTGGATGCAGTGGGCTCCATGGACTTGCCCTCCTTCTCCATATCCTTCCTACAACAATTGGGCCAAGCCCAATTTCAGTCCTAGACCACAACATCCTGGTTAGACCACACCCACTTTCAGTCCTAGACCACAACAGCCTGGTATTCTTGGACCAAAGCTGTAATGACCTAGAAATTTGGATTTTTCAGAATTTATATTTAAAGAATTAGTTATTAATAAAATGAATTTTTATTAATAATATTATGTGTTATATGTTTATTAATCGTTCTAAAACCTAGGATGATTATAAGTCGGGAGGATTCTGGCTACGAGCTAGACTGAACGAGTAAGACTTTTAAAGACAAAAATGAAAATTTTCTGGAAACAAGAATATATTTGGGGAAAAAGATGAAATAGGCACAATTAATCCGACGAAACCTAAGGGTTAGGGTTTGAATAACCTAAGCCTTTCTGAGAGTTTGGTATGTCGAAATGACATTCCGTCGAAAGATTTGACGATAATATATCGTGAAAAGTTAAGTAAGCCGATAAAAGTTTTTCTCGAAAAACGTGTAGAAATCGGACAAAATAAAAATGACGAAAAGTACTGTTATGTACTTTTCATTCGTTTAGCTACATTAGGGGAAAACGTGAAGGAAAACGCTTAACGCCAAAAAGTATTTTTCAATTTTTCAGAAATTCGAAGAATACGTAAAAGTTAATCCGTAAAGGAAAGACGAAATATCCAAAAATATTTGGATTCCGAGAATTGCAGTTTTTAAAACTGTCGGAGGAAAACCCGAAAGACGGAACCACAAAACTTAAAGACTAAGTAGACTTAAGGGCTAATTTAACTTAACATGTAAGTCATGAATAGTAAGGAGGTGTGAATAGTAAGGGAGTTGGGGGCGAAATGACTAAAATACCCCTAGCCTTGAAAATCTATAAATAGTAAGCTTAATTCATTTAAATGAGATTTTGAAAATCCTACAAACTAGAGAGAGAGGGTTCAGATGAAGAGGGAGAAGGAAGAACATGAACATGAATGATCGGATCGAAAGTGCTCGTGAAATAGAAAAGCTTGCGAATCGCTGATTTTGTCTAGCGGAAGAAAAATAAAGAGGAAAGGTATTAAAACCTTTCTTCTATGTTAGATTTTCTTTAAGTTTTATATGTTTAAAACATAACTTAATGAGAATAAGAAGTATATAATGTTAGAGATGATTTCATTTGGTTGAAATAATGAAAAATGAAGATATAATAATTAAAAGTGTAGTTTATAAATTTCTTAAGGAAGTATAAGATTCGTAATGAATTAGAACGATCCGAGTGGATTATATTAATAAGTAGGTGAAATAAGTAAGGAATGATGATCTATAACATCAAATTCTAATAAAAAGTGAAATCATATTCCCAAATATCGATTAAAAATGAAGAACGAATGAAGAACACGAAGAACATGCGAAGAACACGAAGAACGTTGTGGATGGACAAATTTAAAACCATCGTAGGATAATTGTTGTTGATGGACAAGTTTAAAACCATTGCGTATAAGTTAGATGCATATTTCTTGGTTAGGAACGGTAGAAACGTTCATGAAGAACGGATTAAAACTTAGCTATAACGAAGTTATGACAAAAATTTCGTAAAAGACAAATAAAAATTAGAAAATTAATTAATGAACCCGAATGTGTAAGGTTTCATAAGAATGTAAGAGAATGTAGAAAACATGAGTCATGGACTCAAGAACGAACGAATTCTGAGTTCGGATGACCGAATTATGGACGAACAAACAAAGAGCGTTAAAAACGTAAAATGAAGGGTGAAGATCAAGCCAATCGAATGGCATGTTAATGGATTCAGAACGAAGTTCTATCCGAGCGATGTTAGATGACCTTAAGGATCCCGTAAAGATCAAGTTGACGGTATCCAAATGGAGTGCCATTCAGAATGGGAATGAGCGAGAAGATCAAGTGAAGACTTGTAATATAAAATAAGTTAAATAAACTTTAGATTAGTTTAATGAACTGTTACGTATCCTTAGTGGCGGAGGAAAGTCACTCGTGTAAGATGTAAAGAATAATGTAATTATCGTTATTTATAATGAAAGGAGTTATAAGGTTTTAGAACCAGGGAATTTAGAATGTATATTGTTATATTTTAGTATATAAAGATATATGTTTGGATGAAGATGGGATCGTGACGTACGGAATCTGGGTGTGAAGATAGACCGAATTTTGGGGCATTACAGATTGGTAACAGAGTTGATAGGTTATAAATCTTAGGTGAGAGTATCTAAGACTATAATCGTAATTAAAGAGAGGGATAAGAAGATCACCACGTGATCATAGTGAATCGTAGTAACAGGTGAGTTGTTAATCGATGAATGATTTATAGTACTACAAAGTAGTATAGGAAGAAGAACTCAGATTGAGTTGTGAAGGATAGTATATGAATTAAAGATAATTCGTATTAAGTAAAGAGAGATTTAGGAGTTGTAAAATTTCAATTGAGATCTCATGTGATAGCTGAGTCATATGAACCTTTGTTATGGGCAGAGGTTTGTGTTTGGTGTAACAATTGCTTAGCTTATTACAGTGATAATCATTGGAATTGGTCGCGCTGTCAAGATGTATATGACGAGAAGGTGAATCTTTTCTCATGTATATACTTGATAAGTAGAGAACGATAAGGTAGGTGCGAGTTCTTGAAATGCATACTTATGGTACGTTCGTGACTCATAATGATATGGTAGGTTTTTGAATTTCTCAACGAATGGAAGCTTATAGTCTTTCTGAGATAGTTCTTAAACTCATATTATTGTGGAAAGTTCCTGAACTCATAATGTGTGGTACGTTGATAAACTGTACTAAGGTATAAGAATGTTTAGACTGAAAATAAGTTATTTTTAGTAGGCTTAGTATTGAAGGTGTTAGAGAAGATTAAGTATTGTCGAAATAAGACAATGAAGGAAGATGGAGAATAGGATATTCCAAGTCATCTAGCTATGCTAGATTTCGAACTTTATTGAAATCGTGCTTAAGTTTGCGCATTTTGAAAAAGAAAGAATTGGTTCAACTTTTGGAACCAATAGATTTTTTTAAAAGAACAATTCTTGGTATGTCTATGCTAATTGTTTCGGCTAGACAGAAATTGATTTAAAATATCAAAATGAATTTTATATCATCAATGCATTTGATGCAAGGATGGCAAAAAGATGGAGTTATTAACGTAATTGAACCTGGTGTTGGATGTGATCTTAGGATCAACAACCCACTATGGTATGATGTATAATGACAAAGTCACAAACTGACAAAGTCCTCAACGTACTGTGACAAGTATGGTATCATGAAGTCATAAAATGTTTTGATGTATTGCGAAAAGAATTTACAGAAGTAGTCAATGTCAATTGAGTTGACTAGATGAATGTTTCACGTTGATATCCAATTTATTGGTATGGTCTAAGCTACTTGATTCGGCTAGACAAATGGTATGTCATGTTGAAAAGAAAATCAAGCTTTCTTTGAAGAAGTTGTGCCAAACCAAATTGTTTTGGTACATAATCTAATGATTAAGTCTGAGGTGAACATATCCCGAAATGGGGTATACGATGGGTAAGAGGTAGTTTGCTTTCTTTATGATTGTAAACTGACCGTGGAAGAAAGGTTACTGCGTCATGTTGTTAAACCGAGTAAGAGTTCATAGTCGATTTGACCCCTCAGCAAAAGTATGAAACATTTTAAAAGGAAATTTTATGTTCCTCATTATTCTTTCTACTTCATGATTCTTGATAGGTTATGGTGGTTATGAATGATGGAAAGATAAGAACTTCTTTGAAGAGAAGTTGAGAAGAGGGGTAGGCTGAAATTTCGAGGACAAAATTCTGTGAAGAAGGGGTGAATGTGATGACCCGAGTAAGGGTGTGGTTTTAAGAAATTCCGAGGACGGAATTTTTATAAGAGGGGAAGAGTGTAACGACCCAAAAATTTGGATATTCCAGAATTTATGTTTAAAGAATTAGTTATTAATAAAATAAATTTTTATTAATAATATTATGTGTTATGTGTTTATTAATCGTTCTAAAATCTAGGATGATTATAAGTCGGGAGGATTCTGGCTACGAGCTAGACTGAACGAGTAAGAATTTTCAAGATAAAAATGAAAATTTTCAGGGAACAAAATTATTTTTGGGGAAAAGGCAAAATATACACTATTCACCCGACGAAATCTAAGGGTTAGAGTTTGAATAACATAAGCCTTTCCGAGAGTTCAGTATGTCGAAATGACATTCTATCGAAAGATTTGAAGATAATATATCGTGAAAAGTTAAGTAAGCCGATAAAAGTTTTCTTGAAAAACGTGCAGAAATCGGACAAAATAAAAATGACGAAAAGTACTGTTATGTATTTTTCATTCGTTTAGCTACGTTAAGGGAAAACGTGAAGGAAAACGCTTAACGCCAAAAAGTGTTTTTCAATTTTTTAGAAATTCGAAGAATACGTAAAAGTTAATCAGTAAAGGAAAGACGAAATATCCAAAAATATTTGGATTCCGAGAATTGCAGTTTTTAAAACTATCGGACGAAAACCTGAAAGACAGAACCACGAAACTTAGAGGCTAAGTAGACTTAAGGGCTAAGTTAACTTAACACTTACGTCATTAATAGTAAAGAGGTGTGAATAGTAAGGAGGTTGGAGGGCAAAATGACTAAAATACCCCTAGCCTTGAAAATCTATATATAGTAAGCTTATTTCATTTAAATGAGATTTTGAAAATCCTACAAACTAGAGAGAGGGTTCGGATGAAGTGGGAGAAGGAAGAACATGAACATGAATGATCGGATCGAAAGTGCTCGTGAAATAGAAAAGCTTGCGAATCGCCAGTTTTGTCTAGCGGAAGAAAAATAAAGAGGAAAGGTATTAAAACCTAACTTCTATGTTTGATTTTCTTTAAGTTTTATATGTTTAAAACATAATTTTATGAGAATAAGAAGTATATAATGTTAGAGATGATTTCATTTGGTTGAAATAATTAAAAATTAAGAAATAATAATTAAAAGTTTAGTTTATAAATTTCTTAAGGAAGTATAAGATCCGTAATGAATTAGAACGATTCGAGTGGATTATATAAATAAGTAGGTGAAATAAGTAAGGAATGATGATCTATAACATAATATTCCAACAAAAAAGTGAAATCATAATCCAAAATATCGATTAAAAATGAAGAACGAATAAAGAACACGAAGAACATGCGAAGAACGTTGTTGATGGACAAATTTAAAACAATTGTAGGATAATTATTGTTGATGGACAAGTTTAAAACCATCGCGTATAAGTTAGATGCATATTGCTTGGTTAGGAACAGTAGAAATGTTTATGAAGAATGGATTAAAACTTAGCTATAACGAAGTTATGGCAAAATTTTCGTAAAAGACAAACGAGAATTAGAAAATTAATAAATGAACCCGAATGTGCAGGGTTTCATAAGAATGTAAGAGAATGTAGAAAACATGAGTCATGGACTAGAGAATGAATGAATTCTGAGTTCGGATGACCGAATTACGGACGAACAAACAAAGAGCGTTAAAAATGTAAAATGAAGGGTGAAGATCAAGCCAATCGAATGACACGTTAACGGATTCAGAACGAAGTTCTGTCTGAGGGGTGTTGAAGTATGTAAGATAAGGAAGACAATGGTTTGGAACGACCTCGTTCCGAGTTATAACGAATAAGTTATGAAAGCGGGAAGTAACCGTATAAAATTGGATTTAACACTTAAAGAAATTTTCTGGGGTTAGGGCTTGGCACCACGGCGCCATCCATGCCTTGTAAAGTGGCGCTGCAGCGCCAGACCAAGGAGCCAAGTACTGCAAACTCGCACCACGGCGCGAGGGATAAAAAGGAGAGTGGCGCCGCAGCGCCAGTGTAGGGAAAAAGCCAGAAAAGAGCTTTTAACTGCTCAACTCTTGGGGGAAACGTATGAGAAGATAAAGAACATAATGTTCAACTAATATAACACTTAAACAAGTGAATTAAACCTTTAGTACAGATTAAACGAAATGGTCGAAAGAGATTAAAAGATCAATAAGAGAATAAATGTAAATGTAAACGTAGCGCAGTTGCAAGCAGTCTTAGCATACAACGAACAGTATGGCTTTGACATTAAGAAAGAATAATGAACATGGGGTTCATGGGAAGAATAACGATCGAAAGAAATTAAAACCTTGAGTAAAAGTTGAATGAGAGATTAAAAGACGAACAACGTGAACGTTGAATACATAAACGATCCTCATGAATCATATTCACGTCAGACGAACATTCTAAGTATACCCTGGTTGTATGACCTAGACGTTGACAAAGGTAGTAAGTAAGACTTGAATTATTGAGAAAGCCGTACTGAACGATAATAAGAGTAATAAAAGCCGAAGGTGAGTCGTATAAGAATGAATCCTGAGGGGTGGCATTCAGTTTCTAGGAAGCCATAAGGAATGAGAAATTTACTTAACAAAGATTATAGTTTAATAAGTTCAGATAAGTTAAGATAAGTTAAGTTGTAGTACAATCGTAACCTTTGATGGTTGACATATGGGAGCTGAGCTAAACAATTCCTTTAGAGAGCGAAGGTATATACAAAACTGGCAACCGATCTAACTCACTATTATGGGCAGTGTAGACGAGACGGGAACTTGTTTATTGGTTGTTTGTGGGAAATCACCCAGAGTACCATATGGACTACTAGCAGAGAAGCGATGTGTGCTAAGTCCGAGAGAAGTTATAAGAAGGAGATAAGAATGTAAAACATCAAAGATGATGAACGTATACGTAAGACATCTCCGTATGTCATAAAGCCGTAGAACGGTAACGAAAGTGGTCGCGTAAACTTAGGTTACATGAACATGAACCCTAAGAAGTAAAGTTAAGTAAACTAATGCATAAGTCAAATATACATGACTAATGGGTGTATGTTTGTTTTTCTTATGTGCTACATAGGAACTGGAATGAGCAGTTCAGTGTAAGTTGTAGCTGTGCATAAGGCAAGTTTCCTAACTTCATTCATATTTCAAATAAATTCTAGTTTCTTGAACTTCTCAGATATTGAACTTGAGAAGTTCTGTCTATCTGCTAATGTACGATATTTGTGTAAAGTGGTAGAACATACGAGGCCTTGTGCCACAATGTGAACACTTCGGTGTTTCTATGAGATGGACTGTTCTGTGATTTAACTGTTCAATAAGAGAATGCTCTATTTATGCATGATCCGTTATTGTTAAGTATGTGTTAATGATTCTAGCCAAACAGAATGTGTATGAAAAAGGTAGAAGAATGAAAGTATTTTAAAATGAAAGTGAATATTGTTTTAAAATGATAGGAATCGAGATTATTCTTATTATTCAAGTTGCTTCATAACTTTTGTTTGGTTATTAAAGTCTTAAAAGAATGTTTGAATTCTTGAAGATGTTTGTTCAACTGTGATGACTTGCTGGGCAATTGAATGCTCACACTTGCTTTAAATGAAAAACATTTTCAGCGAGCGATTTTAGACGAACTTAAGGATCTCGTAAAGATCAAACTGACGGTATCCAGATGGAGTGCCATTCATAATGGGAATGAGCGAGAAGATCAAGTGAGGACTTGTAATATAAAATAAGTTAAGTGAACTTTAGATTAGTTTAATGAACTGTTATGTATTCTTAGTGGCGGATGAAAGTCACTCGTGTAAGATGTAAATGATAATGTAATTATCATTATTTGTAATGAAAGGAGTTATAAGGTTTTAGAACCTGGGAATTTAGAATGTATATTGTTATATTTAAGTATATAAAGATATATGTTTGGATGAAGATGGGATCATGATGTACGGAATTCGGGTGTGAAGATAGACCGAATTTTGGGGCGTTACAGTAGAAAAACTTTTATCGGCTTACTTAACTATTCACGATATATTATCGTCAAATCTTTCGACAGAATGTCATTTTGACATACCGAACTCTTGGAAAGGCTTAGGTTATTCAAACACTAACCCTTAGGTTTCGTCAGGTGAATAGTGCCTATTTCGCCTTTTTCCCCGGAAATATTTTTATTCCCGGAAAATTTTCATTTTTGTCTTAAAAATTCTTACTTGTTTAGTCTAGCTTGTAGCCAGAATCCTCCCGACTTATAATCATCCTAGGTTTTAGAACGATTAATAAACACATAGCACATAATATTACTAATATAAATTCATTTTATTAATAACTAATTCTTTAAACATAAATTCTGGAAAATCCAAATTTTTGGGTTGTTACAAAAGCCTCAGCAGGCAGTTTACAATGCAATTGCACCCAGCCCAACCGATATTGAGTCAGCTCTTCATACTCTCAGCCTTGCTCAACCTGATCCATCATGGTACATGGACACAGGAGCGACATCACACATGACATCCGCGGAAGGTAATCTCTCGTTTTATTCTAATTTGAGAAGAAATCATGGCATCATTGTTGGTAATGGCCATTCTATTCCTATTCGTGGTTTTGGTAGTGCTAATTTACCTCCTCCCCACCCCCCATTCGTGTTAAAAAATGTCCTCCATGCCATGCCTCAAATTTAATTGAAAACTTAGTTTCAGTTCGCAAATTCACCACTGATAACCAAGTTTTTGTTGAGTTTGATCCCTTTGGCTTTTCTGTGAAGGACTTTCAAACGGGGATGGCACTACTGATATGTGATAGTCAGGGTGACCTATATCCCATCACCACCACCACCATAAATACTCAAGTCGATTCTCCATCCATTTTTGCAGCTTTGTTTTTTTCTCTTTGGCATGACTGTTTAAGTCACCCGGGAGCACCTGTTTTAGACTCCCTAAGGCAAAATAAATTGATTGAATGTACTACAACTAGAGACTCGAGTTTTTATCATTCTTGTCCGCTCGGTAAACATGTTAAATTACCATCTCCCGTTTTGAGTTCCTTAGGTCACAAATATTATGTGCTCTTTTTGGATGACTATTAAAATTTTTGTGGACTTTCCCTATATCCAAAAATCTCAAGTCTATTCAGCCTTTTTTAAACTTAGAGCCTACATCAAAACTCAATTTGAACGGGAATTAAAAAATATCCAATGTGACAACGGTAGAGAATATGACAACGGTCTTTTTCTGAGTCTTTGTGAAGCTAATGGAATTTTTTTCGTTTTTCTTGTCCTCACACTTCATCCCAGAATGGAAAAGCCGAACAAAAAATTTGTTCCATTAATAATATCATTCGAACTTTATTAGCTCATGCTTCACTACCTCCATCTGTTTGGCACCATGCATTGCAAATGGCAAAGTATCTTCTTAACATTTTACCAACTAAAACTCTCAATTATCAATTGCCACTCCAAATTTATACCAAAAAGACCCCTCATACTCTCACTTACGATTTTTTGGTTTCTTATGTTATCCTCTATTCTCTTCTACTACGATAAATAAGCTTCAACCTAGTTCCACACCTTATGTCTTTTTGGGTTATCCTTCAAATCAGTGTGGTTACAAATGCTATGACTTATCATCAACTAAAGTTATTGTTTGTCGCCATATGTTATTTAAGGAAAATGAATTTCCCTTCTCCAAGTTGCATACTCCTAATTCCTCAACCTATGATTTTCTTGATAATGACTTATCACCTTACATGCTATACCAATTACACCATCAATCCACTACTCCTCCAATTCACGTGTCGACCCAACCTTCTCCTTCCCCCTCTCTGGCCCCAGCCCAGTCAACTCGCCATCCCGGCTCTCTTACTCAATCAAATCCCTCTTCTCCACATTCGGCCAACTTAGCTTCCTCACCCCCACAGCCGGCCCAGTCCACCTCTACCAACCCAGCACCATCACCTTCCCCTTTGGGCCAGTCAGATCTCATTTCCCCTGTAGACCAAACACAACATCTTCCTCTTCCTCCCATTTTCCAGCCCACTTTGAGTTCCAAAAACAAACCCGTTACACGGAGTCAACATGGTATATTTAAACCAAATAACAAATATCAACATGGCTTACTTACTCATGTCACAAAGTCTCTTCTCCCTCGTAACCCCGTATCTGCACTCCAAGACCCAAATTGGAAAATGGCTATGGAAGATGAATATACTGCTCTCATTAAGAATAAGACGTGGGAGTTAGTGCCTTGTCCACCTGATGTTAATGTTATTCGGTCTATGTGGATTTTTAGACATAAAGAAAAATCTGACGATTCTTTTGAATGGCATAAAGTCCGACTTGTCGGCGATGGTACAGGTCAATAGGTTGGCATGGATTATGGCAAAACTTTTAGCCTGGTAGTTAAACTGGCGACTATTCGAACAGTGCTCAGTCTTTCTCTCTTTAAGGCTTGGCACATTCATCAGTTGGATGTTAAAAATGCCTTTTTACATGGTGAACTAAAAGAAACAGTGTACATGCATCAGCCCTTGGGTTTTAAGGATCCGGATCATCCTAATCATGTGTGTCTTCTCCGAAAATTGTTATATGGGCTCAAACAAGCTCCTAGAGCCTGGTACAAATGATTTGCCGACTATGTTTCTTCTATTGGGTTCTCTTAAATCAAGTCTGACAACTCTCTCTTCATTTACCATTTACCAGAAAGATACGAAGTTGGCTTACATTCTTCTTTATGTGGATGAAATCATCCTCACTGCTTCTTCTGTTGCTCTTTTCAAGTCTATCATGTCCCTTCTCAGCTCTAAATTTTCTATGAAAGACTTGGGTCCATTGAGTTATTTTTTGGGTATTGCAGTCACTCGACATGCTGGGGGTTTATTTTTGTCTCAGAAAAAGTATGCTGAAGAAATTATTGAACGTGCTGGCATGTCATCTTGTAAGCCTTGTCCAACTCTGATTGATACTAAACCGAAACTTAGCGCTAAAACCAGCACTCCATATGATGATCCATCTCACTACCGTAGCCTTGTCAGCGCTCTACAATATCTCACATTCACGAGACCTATCATCTATTATGCCATACAACAGATCTGTTTATTTATGCATAATCAGATGGATGATCATATGCATGCTCTCAAGCACATCCTGCGATATGTTCAGGGTACTCTTCATTATGGATTGCATCTTTATCCTTCATCGACTACTTCTCTGATTTCTTATACAGATACAGATTGGGGTGGTCGCCCAGATACCAGGAAATCTACTTCTGGTTATTGTGTGTTTCTTGGCACAAACTTGCTCTCCTGGTCTTCTAAACGCCAATCCACACGCTCTCGCTCTAGTGCTGAGGCCGAATACCGAGGTGTTACCAATGTGGTTTCTGAGTTATGTTGGTTGTGACACCCCCAAATCTAGGTACTTCATTTTTCGCAAGATTTGGTGCTCACTATTCAAACATTCATACTATCTACCCAAATAAAATAATATTTAAACCACAAAATCCTCCCTTTAAATAGGGTTACATAATTAAACTCAAAACATCCCAGGTTATCTAACCTTTAAACGTCATTCAAATGCGGAATTAAATTATTACATAACATCATTAAAATAAAGTCTAATATCATCATAATAAATAAAAGTACAAATCAACATCACTTGTACAATTTTCCCTTTCCATTGCTAGTTGAAGGTTCATCTACCTTCTCCACTTTAACTGCAATGAGTTTATAAATATCCAAGAATGAGCAAAACAATTGCTCACTGGATAAAATAATGAATCAACAAGAGAATAACAATAATAACTGCCAACAAAAGGCTCATCCAAACTGAATAGTACTCTAACGATGACAATCAAAAATTGGAATCCAAAATATGGAATATATCTAACTGAGGGTCATAAGACCATGAACTATGTCCACAGTTGTGAGTAATCTTTCAACTCCAACTTTAACCGTCATAAGACTATAAGGACTCCTCGTACTTAGGGGGATCAGCCCTTTGTACCATGTATTGTGCACAAACATTTAACACTACGCGTAAGTTATCCCCTAGTAATAATAGGGTTGTTCATCTCAGTATTTACAGTACAAGTCTGCCCCAAAGAAATTTTGGTTTAGATAAGCTTTCAAGGGTAATTTGAAGTTTAACGAACATCAACTAGAGGACTAGTTGAATTAATAGTGTTTGATAATCACAACAGATGTTTTAATACAACATAGAACGATTGAGAGACATAAATGAACTGATTATACATATTAAACTCATGCTAGAAATAACTATAGAGCATAAGTATTCCACAAAATGAGTAAAATGGTAAACCTTTGCTTTGAATAATCAATAAGCTAAGGTTAGAGTTTTATAATATTAGAAATGAAATTATTGAATGTACATTAACTGATAGCAAGCTGAAAACTAGAACTTGCCCAACAAGGTATTAACTCATGCAAAGAATTAAAACAGTTCAATAATAAGGACGAGAATTCAAAACTACATTCATTATACAAGAATAAAACTTAAGAAACTTGCTTAACTATAAATAAGTTAGAATGAATCAATCAAATGAGAATTTCAAATAACATTAGAGTTAAAGTTTGCTCGAATGAATTTTAGGAACGATTGACTTATTCAATAACAGATAAGATAAGAAAACTCGCTCAATCAAAAGAATAAAGTTACACAATGTAATAATAGAATTAACTCAACGAAAGAGTAGAGTTAGAAATCTTTCTCAATTTAAAAAGATAGGGTTTAGAAACTTGCTCAACGTAAATGTAGAGTTAGAAAACTTGCCTTGAGCGTAAGCTATAAAATTAAACTCGCGATCACCTACACATAATTTTAGAACCACAATACCTATTAGATATGCTAACATACCATAACATGATCATTACCATTTACATTACATGTGACGACCCCAAATCCAGGTACTTGAAACCCGAACTTGGTGTTTCACGATACCATTTCAATAAGCTGAATAATGCAATAATAATATTACATTCAAACTTAATTTACATACATCAGAGTTTACTCCCCAGGTACGAGACCTTAAAATACATTCCATACGATACCTGAATAGATACCAGTACTGACTATAACCATTAACTCATAATATAACTCATTCAAACAGCTTTCCTTTCTCCTTGTTCGTGCCTGAGCCTTCAGGTTACTCATACATAACTGAAAACGTTTAATTTAAGCAAGGATGAGCATTTGAGTGCCCAGCAAGTAATAACAATTATATATATAAGCTGAAAGAATATAAGTATTCTTTTTATATAACACTTCTACAACGAATTGAAAGTTGTGAAGTAATCTGTACTGATAAAAAATTCACATAACAACTCTCTTTCAAATTCTTTAAATTTGGCTCTGACTCTACCCTTGAATAGGGTTTAAGAAATATACTATGAACATTCTTTTTCATTTTCGAAAGAGTTTAGCAGAAATTCATCCTCAAACCGTCCTAACCTACGGGCACGGAGGGTGATCAGCCCCGTTGTACCTTGTATTAATCCATACTACATAACTTGAATGAAATTCATCGCTCACTCTATTCGCCTTGGGCGTAAAAATTTCCCATATAGAAATGTTCATACATGTCTGGTTCCAAACCCGAAGGTTTTTAATCTTGCTCAACAATAATATGTAGTTCAACATATATGTATATACGGGTAATTGACAAAGGTGTATCAACATGTGAATAAATGTCATGATTATACAAGTGGGGACACTTGTATAACCATTTAGAAATCAACGAACAGAATATATATATCAGAATTAACATGTTGATAATCAAAGCGTACATAATCTGTACAGGAATATAATAATTCTGAAACATTCTTACTCATGTCCATTGCATAAAGGAAATGCAAAGGTAGGATACTTGCCTGATTCGCTGATTACAAATCTCAACTTAGGTTTTATCTCTTTATCACAACCTATCAATAATCAGATCATTCGTTCGATTAGAACAATATATCTTAACACATAGTACTGTCTATTACAGTCAGCACGTAGTCTAATCACATAATCACAGTGATCATACTTTTAGTTCCTATTCTATACTTGAAATATTATTATACATTTTTTAAATATCTCATCCATGCTCTTACAGTAGCATTTTCTTTCTTTTATAAGGTCTGACACTTGTTGGCGTACCGACTACTTTATCGGGTAAATACTGAGTCTAAGACTCTTATTCTATAACTCAACATCTGTAAATATCAGACATTTTATTTTTAAACATTTTCAGAATTTCCAAAAATTAAAAAATTTAAAATAATTCAAATCTATCACTAAAGGGCTTATAGTGATATAATTGTTACTATAGGTGTTCTTCATCAAATTCAGAACTTCATAACAGGTTCTCAAGTCAGCTAGTTTGACCGGCTATAACTTTCAAATATCGGAATCATAATTAAATGATTTAAACATTAAACAATTCCATTATCATTAATAGTTTAATTAATACTAAACTATTAATTGAACCATTGCCAAAAATATAAAAGTTATTTATAATAACTCAAACTATTTTTAAAACATTTATATTACCCTTAAATGATTTTTAAAACAATAAAAATCATTTTTAAATAATTACCATTAATATTTAAATATTAATGTACTATTTATCCAAATATTAAAAGTTATTAATTATAACTTAAAATATTTTTAAATCCTTATTTTCATTTAAAATGATTTTTATAATATTATAATCATTTTTAAACTAAATTATTTAATATAATCATTAAATAACTTTAATATCATTAATAATAATTAATTAATGAAATTCATCACAAAATTTTAAAAGTCATCACAAATAACTCATTTACATAATCAATTCCAAGCCAAAATAAACATAGTAAACTAACTAGTTTATTAACAAACTAACTAAACTTCAAAAATTCAAACTTTAACTAACAATTAAATACATTACAAAAATTAAATAAGAAAACATACCCGAAAATACGAATTTCACAAACTGAATACGCACTTCCACGCCAAAATTTAACTAAGGAGATCTTTATAAAAAGTCCTCCCCCAACAAAGCCTTTCTCAAAAATTGGAGGCCTTATTGTTGGTGAATGAAACAAAGGCCAAGCCCTTCTATTTATAAGTTTAGAAAATGGTGAACTTCTCAATTTAGTCGATGTGGGACTTGGTTTAAACTAATCTTTCAATAGCTCACTTTGCGATTTTCTCACGCCTTGCTCATTTATCAGAACATTCCCAACTTTGGATATGTTATACATGGTATACCAGAGTATTTTTAAAAATACGAATTACCCAATTCGGGTTCATTAGGTAGCCCAAACAGTGCGTCAAAAGTAGACGTTCACAACAGTTTTTAATTTCGTTTCAGCTTTACCCTCTCTCGCTAAAACAGTCATAACTTTTTCGTTTCAAAATATTTTTAAGCGATTCTTGAGCCCACGCGAAGCTAACTTCTGGGGCTACAACTTTTATTCTTTGACCATTTCCAAATTCCGAACACATCAGCCCAGAAATTCTATTCAAGTGGACTGCACCGCACTTGTTGGACAGTTTTGACACTACTACTTTGAAATGTCATAACTCTCTCCTCCGATATCGGATTTAGTCCGTTTCGGAGTCTATTGAAAGCTTATTCAGTGTACTACAACATACCAAAAGTCCAGAAGGTTTTGGAAACATTAACTGATCGAAACAGTGTCCCAAATAGCACATCTTGCTGCTGACTTTCAGTTTTGAGAAATTTGACACATTTCCTTCCAATCACCGTAATTCCCTCATCCGAGGTCGGAATGAGGTCATTCCAAAGCCTATGGCTCCCTAACTCAGTGCACTACAACATATCAAAAGCCCAGACCTTTTAAAGCACAAAAAGTGGATGAGAATGCCCCCATTACAGATTGCCCAAAAACAATTTATCATGATCGGTCAACCATGTTTGACCATCTATAACTTCTAATTTATACATGATATGGACTTGATTCTTTTTACAGATTAAAGACCATATAACAAGCTACACATAACAACTTAAAAACAACCAAAAATCATGATCGATCAAAGATCTATAAGCTCTGACATTTGACGAAAAAATCACATAAATAAAATTTTCCAAATTTCTTAAATCTTCAAATTCGTGTACTTTGATGTTATGGGTCTTTGATTTATCAACCCATATCATCAATTAACATCCTATTACACAACTTTAAACAATCAATTGCATCAAATAACATCGAATTTAAACCCAATAATTAAAATTAGGGTTCTATAATTATATGTGTATGTTATTAACATAGTCGTTATGGTTTCTAACTTCAACCGGTTAAGGTTATAATAATTAGGGTTTTCCTAATTAGTGACGTACAACTGTAATTAGGGTTTCTTCTAATTACCGATATTCTTATACACAGTAACTTCATATACACAGTCACTACTCAGTCATATCTCATAACTGAGTTTAATAATTAGGGTTTCACAGCATGGTAATATGCTATGACCTAATTGACCGTCATTGCTCAATATTATCTGTCCGCACACACACAGTACGTAATTATGTTACTGTAAAATCATAATATAATATTATTATTCTCATCTCTTGATCACAATCCCAATCCAGGGTTTGGATCTCATATCTGACTTATTCTTCGTACACAACATCAATAATCAAGTTAAAATAATTAACTTATATATTCTGAACAATTCATATAATAAAATATTTATTATATAAATCTAATTATCACTTCATATATTATTTCCAATCATGCTTTCATGGAAAATAATTAATAAAAACATTTCTGCTTACAGAAATTAATTACCATAAAAATATAATTTGTAGTAATTAATTATTCCAAAATTATTTCTAATTTTTCAAGTAATAAATATATTTGTATCTATCGTTCACATTACTAGACATTTATTCTCGTCATTAAATAAAAAAAAATTTATACGCAAAATTTCTTTTTTTTTATATAGGAAATCTCGGGTTATCACATTCACCCTCCCTTATAAGGATTCCGTCCCCGGAATCACCGCTTTAAAACTCATACACAGAAGAGTACATAACGCATATAATCCTTGCATATAGACCTCGATCAATACTTGATCGAACTGATCTTTAACTATTCTCCATAACGCTTGTCTATCCGATTAAGCAGAAATATAAGATATATAAGTTATTCAAATAGCACCTGGAGTTCTGTTTCCAGCTGCCACCGTATCCTGGACCGTCATGTTGTAAACCCTCGTTGTTACTTTCGTTGGGTTACTGGTTGAGTTTGGTCCTGAAATTGCTAACGTCCCACTTTTTCTCCCCGTGGTTACGTTTCCTGCCTCCATTCCCCTCTGTGGACAGTTCCTCACCTTATGCTCAGTCGATCCACATATGAAGCATCCACTGATCATCCTTGAGTTGGGGCAGTTGGGAGAGATATGACCCTCTTACCCGCACTTATAGCATACAAACTTGCCCTTCAGACACTCGCCAGAGTGATTCTTCCCGCAGTTCTTGCACTGCACTACCTGCTTCTTTGTACCTTCCTGCTTCACTTGCACGTTCTCAGAAAAATTCCTCATTCTTTTCTCACCCCTACTACTACTTTCTATCTTTACTGCTCCTCCTGACTTGCTTTTGTTCTTCTTCTCCTTGTGGTAGAGGCTTATGGCCTCACTTCCCTATTCAGCTATGATAGCCTTCTCCATGAGTGCTGCAAAAGTATTGATTTGTAGTACTGACACCTTATTGCAGAGCCAGGGTTTTAAGCCCAGTTCAAATCTCCTTGCCTTCCTAGCCTCTGTATCCACTTGATGTGGAGCAAACCTAGCCAACTCATTAAATTTTATGGCATACTCAGCAACAGTCATGTTATCCTGCTTTAACTCCAGGAATTTCACCTCCATTCTAGACTGCATACTAACAGAGAGATAGTTTTCGAAAAATAAATCCTTAAACATATCCCAAGTAATTTCTTCTTCTCCTGCCTGAGTTTTATTTGCCTCCCACCAAAAGTTAGCTTCCCCTTTCATCATATAAGTGGCAAAAGCGGTCTTTTGCCCCGCATCTACTCTAGCGATTACGAACGCCTTCTCTATCTCGTTCACCCAAGTCTGGGCTTCTATAGGGTTAGCTGATCCTCTGAATTCTGGTGGTCCTACGGCTTTGAAGTCTTTAAATTTTGCCAAGCGATTGTCTGGCTGGTTTCCGCAACTGGTGTTCCCTGCTGCATAGCCTGAGCTACCATGTTTGCAAAGTTTTGCATCAGTTCTGGCTGTCGTTCCCCAGTATTAGTAGATTCTTCTATCCTTTGGTTTCGAGTTTGACGTTTTGGCGGCATTATCTGGTTAAATAAAACCATAAATTATACCTTTACATTTTAAACCTTATTGCATAAGATTAATGTATTAAACTCGTTTCATTTCTTAAACTTAAATTCATATTTATTTATCGAATATTTACATAGCATATCCTTCTTTAATCAACAACTATCCCTTTGTGACTACGAAAGTTGGGATTTAAAATCTTGACCAACCTAAAAGTTGAAAATAGTTCATTACTTATCACACTTATTACATAACATAACCCATACTACTTATTTACCAAGCCTTTTTCTCGGACATTCATTCGCTCGATGTCCTTCCATCCCACAATTAAAACATCCACCTTTCTTATAGTCGGGGCAACGAGGAGAGGTTTGTCCTTCACGGCCGCAAATATAACATATCTTATTCCCTTTCTTCTTATCAAGTTTTCCTAAGTTAGGATCTTCTATCTTTCTCTTTTTTTTACCTCTCGGAGCTGCACACGATGTGTTGCTTGAGGCTCCATCTGGTCAATTTGGATTTTGAGCTTATCCTGCTCTTCCATTGATTCCATTAACGTCTGACGCAACAACTTTTCTATCTTCATATCTTACAATAACTACTCACTAGGAGTTTACATAATCTAAACATTCACAAAAACTAGGTTGTCACAATAACCTTTATTTAATCATCTCAGATTCCACTCGTACGTAACGAGTTTACACTATTTCGTATTCATCATCACATTCTACCCAATACACCTCTCACAAGAGTAAAAGTTTTCAAATTGTGCTGAGGGGTCATATAGACCATGAACACATAGTTTTAACGGTATTCATACCGCAAAACAAAACATTACCTGGTATGTTTACAATCACAAAGAAGGTAAACTACCATTAATAGTACTTTAGGTGATTAGCCTATTGTACCCCTACGTCATGCATAACGTATTAATCATACCTAGCGAATATTTACGCTATTAGATTGGATCATTTATCCAAACAACATTGTTCACCTCAGTCTTATCATAGGATTCCGAACCAAACAATTTGGTTCGGGAAATTTCTTTCAATGAACACTTAGAGTTTTCATAAACATTAGTCTAGCTGATTCAAATAGCATAGACTTATATCAATAATTCAATTCAATCGAATTATTTAAGTATAGCCAAACCCCGTTGGCAAATTAAACTTTTTGAAAACATTTTTCGAGAATGACGTCATGATGCCGCACTGTATTTACAGTCCGTTGAGGATTCCGTCATTTGGTGATTTTATCATACTACATCATACCGTAGTGGGCTAACGATCCTGAGATCACATCCCACTAAGTAATACTGCATTGATGACTCCATCATTTTTATCATCTCTGCACCAGGTTACATGGTACATAAGTGATAACTAAAAATATTTTTTGATATTTCAAATCATTTGCGTCTAGCTGAAATAAGTAGCATAGACTGTACTTTAAACCGTTTCAAAAATGATTACGAGTCTACATTTTTTGTTTCCAAAAGCACATAGTGCGCATTTAGCTTGATGTCAAAAATTTTGAAGTTTAGCATAACTAGGAGTTTAGGAAAACCTAACACCGTTACTAATAATCATTTGCTTAACAGTCTATTTGTTCCTATAATCCTCAATTCTTCATTCACACATAACTATACCCAGTTCGTCAAACCACACTTATGAGTTCATAAGTTGCCACAATCATATGAGTTTAAGAACTTATCCTAGTCAGACCTTTGGCGTCCATTCGCTGAGGGGTTCATAAACATTTCATATAATTATGAGTCAAGAATGTCTCATAAGTATGGGTTTTAAGAACTCGTACTTAATCTTATATTCTCTATCTATGACCTATCTACCTGTTATAATACACCTGAGAATTGAGTCATCCTCTTAATGTGCATATAACAAATAGCGCGACATAAACATTTCAATGATTATTAGTGCCAAAAACTAAGTGGTTTTTACACCAAGTACAATTCAGCTCCCATACGAAGAATCATACAACTCAGCTGCCGACATGAGTCCTCAATTGAATCCCCACCTAACACTAACCCCTTCTCCATACGAATTTAATTCGTATTTATAATTCTCTTCTGGATCTGTACCAATTTATAGTACAATTCATACACAGCAATCTTGCTGTAAACTTTCCAATCAACAGATTGATTCTTTTCGGCTGTCATAGCCTTATCAGATCACGGAATGATCTCATCGTATATATTACGATTTACTTCTATATCTTGATCGTTTTATTTTACGATCTCTCATAACTGCACTTTCAGTCTTTTAGACTCAATCTATTTCTACTACTGTTTAACTTTATTATCAGAGTTAGGGAACTCTGTGTCTTTACACTCGCCGAGATTCATCTTTGAATCTTATCGACCAACTAACTCTATATGAGTTAGTAATTATCCCAATCATTGCGGTTATTAGTCTCAGGTATTCCTACCTAAGCTTCATAACCAACAGCTCTGATACCAACTTGTGACGACCCCAAATCCAGGTACTTGAAACCCGAACTTGGTGTTTCACGATACCATTTCAATAAGCTGAATAATGCAATAATAATATTACATTCAAACTTAATTTACATACATCAGAGTTTACTCCCCAGGTACGAGACCTTAAAATACATTCCATACGATACCTGAATAGATACCAGTACTGACTATAACCATTAACTCATAATATAACTCATTCAAACAGCTTTCCTTTCTCCTTGTTCGTGCCTGAGCCTTCAGGTTGCTCATACATAACTGAAAACGTTTAATTTAAGCAAGGATGAGCATTTGAGTGCCCAGCAAGTAATAACAATTATATATATATAAGCTGAAAGAATATAAGTATTCTTTTTATATAACACTTCTACAACGAATTGAAAGTTGTGAAGTAATCTGTACTGATAAAAAATTCACATAACAACTCTCTTTCAAATTCTTTAAATTTGGCTCTGACTCTACCCTTGAATAGGGTTTAAGAAACATACTATGAACATTCTTTTTCATTTTCGAAAGAGTTTAGCAGAAATTCATCCTCAAATCGTCCTAACCTACGGGCACGGAGGGTGATCAGCCCCGTTGTACCTTGTATTAATCCATACTACATAACTTGAATGAAATTCATCGCTCACTCTATCCGCCTTGGGCGCAAAAATTTCCCATATAGAAATGTTCATACATGTCTGGTTCCAAACCCGAAGGTTTTTAATCTTGCTCAACAATAATATGTAGTTCAACATATATGTATATACGGGTAATTGACATAGGTGTATCAACATGTGAATAAATGTCATGATTATACAAGTGGGGACACTTGTATAACCATTTAGAAATCAACGAACAGAATATATATATCAGAATTAACATGTTGATAATCAAAGCGTACATAATCTGTACAGGAATATAATAATTCTGAAACATTCTTACTCATGTCCATTGCATAAAGGAAATGCAAAGGTATGATACTTGCCTGATTCGCTGATTACAAATCTCAACTTAGGTTTTATCTCTTTATCACAACCTATCAATAATCAGATCATTCGTTCGATTAGAACAATATATCTTAACACATAGTACTGTCTATTACAGTCAGCACATAGTCTAATCACATAATCACAGTGATCATACTTTTAGTTCCTATTCTATACTTGAAATATTATTATACATTTTTCAAATATCTCATCCATGCTCTTACAGTAGCATTTTCTTTCTTTTATAAGGTCTGACACTTGTTGACGTACCGACTACTTTATCGGGTAAATACTGAGTCTAAGACTCTTATTCTATAACTCAACATCTGTAAATATCAGACATTTTATTTTTAAACATTTTCAGAATTTCCAAAAATTAAAAAATTTAAAATAATTCAAATCTATCACTAAAGGGCTTATAGTGATATAATTGTTACTATAGGTGTTCTTCATCAAATTCAGAACTTCATAACAGGTTCTCAAGTCAGCTAGTTTGACCGGCTATAACTTTCAAATATCGGAATCATAATTAAATGATTTAAACATTAAACAATTCCATTATCATTAATAGTTTAATTAATACTAAACTATTAATTGAACCATTGCCAAAAATATAAAAGTTATTTATAATAACTCAAACTATTTTTAAAACATTTATATTACCCTTAAATGATTTTTAAAACAATAAAAATCATTTTTAAATAATTACCATTAATATTTAAATATTAATGTACTATTTATCCAAATATTAAAAGTTATTAATTATAACTTAAAATATTTTTAAATTCTTATTTTCATTTAAAATGATTTTTATAATATTAAAATCATTTTTAAACTAAATTATTTAATATAATCATTAAATAACTTTAATATCATTAATAATAATTAATTAATGAAATTCATCACAAAATTTTAAAAGTCATCACAAATAACTCATTTACATAATCAATTCCAAGCCAAAATAAACATAGTAAACTAACTAGTTTATTAACAAACTAACTAAACTTCAAAAATTCAAACTTTAACTAACAATTAAATACATTACAAAAATTAAATAAGAAAACATACCCGAAAATACGAATTCCACAAACTGAATACGCACTTCCACGCCAAAATTTAACTAAGGAGATCTTTATAAAAAGTCCTCCCCCAACAAAGCCTTTCTCAAAAATTGGAGGCCTTATTGTTGGTGAATGAAACAAAGGCCAAGCCCTTCTATTTATAAGTTTAGAAAATGGTGAACTTCTCAATTTAGTCGATGTGGGACTTGGTTTAAACTAATCTTTCAATAGCTCACTTTGCGATTTTCTCACGCCTTGCTCATTTATCAGAACATTCCCAACTTTGGATATGTTATACATGGTATACCAGAGTATTTTTAAAAATACGAATTACCCAATTCGGGTTCATTAGGTAGCCCAAACAGTGCGTCAAAAGTAGACGTTCATAACAGTTTTTAAATTCGTTTCAGCTTTACCCTCTCTCGCTAAAACAGTCATAACTTTTTCGTTTCAAAATATTTTTAAGCGATTCTTGAGCCCACGCGAAGCTAACTTCTGGGGCTACAACTTTTATTCTTTGACCATTTCCAAATTCCGAACACATCAGCCCAGAAATTCTATTCAAGTTGACTGCACCGCACTTGTTGGACAGTTTTGACACTACTACTTTGAAATGTCATAACTCTCTCCTCCGATATCGGATTTAGTCCGTTTCGGAGTCTATTGAAAGCTTATTCAGTGTACTACAACATACCAAAAGTCCAGAATGTTTTGGAAACATTAACTGATCGAAACAGTGTCCCAAATAGCACATCTCGCTGCTGACTTTCAGTTTTGAGAAATTTGACACATTTCCTTCCAATCACCGTAATTCCCTCATCCGAGGTCGGAATGAGGTCATTCCAAAGCCTATGGCTTCCTAACTCAGTGCACTACAACATATCAAAAGCCCGGACCTTTTAAAGCACAAAAAGTGGATGAGAATGCCCCCATTACAGATTGCCCAAAAATAATTTATCATGATCGGTCAACCATGTTTGACCATCTATAACTTCTAATCTATACATGATATGGACTTGATTCTTTTTGCAGATTAAAGACCATATAACAAGCTACACATAACAACTTAAAAACAACCAAAAATCATGATCGATCAAAGATCTATAAGCTCTGACATTTGACGAAAAAATCACATAAATGAAATTTTCCAAATTTCTTAAATCTTCAAATTCGTGTACTTTGATGTTATGGGTCTTTGATTTAAGAACCCATATCATCAATTAACATCCTATTACACAACTTTAAACAATCAATTGCATCAAATAACATCGAATTTAAACCCGATAATTAAAATTAGGGTTCTATAATTATCTGTGTATGTTATTAACATAGTCGTTATGGTTTCTAACTTCAACCGGTTAAGGTTATAATAATTAGGGTTTTCCTAATTAGTGACGTACAACTGTAATTAGGGTTTCTTCTAATTACCGATATTCTTATACACAGTAACTTCATATACACAGTCACTACTCAGTCATATCTCATAACTGAGTTTAATAATTAGGGTTTCACAGCATGGTAATATGCTATGACCTAATTGACCGTCATTGCTCAATATTATCTGTCCGCACATACACAGTACGTAATTATGTTACTGTAAAATCATAATATAATATTATTATTCTCATCTCTTGATCACAATCCCAATCCAGGGTTTGGATCTCATATCTGACTTATTCTTCGTACACAACATCAATAATCAAGTTAAAATAATTAACTTAAATATTCTGAACAATTCATATAATAAAATATTTATTATATAAATCTAATTATCACTTCATATATTATTTCCAATCATGCTTTCATGGAAAATAATTAATAAAAACATTTCTGCTTATAGAAATTAATTACCATAAAAATATAATTTGTAGTAATTAATTATTCCAAAATTATTTCTAATTTTTCAAGTAATAAATATATTTGTATCTATCGTTCACATTACTAGACATTTATTCTCGTCATTAAATACAAAAAATTTATACGCAAAATTTCTTATTTTTTTTATATAGGAAATCTCGGGTTATCACATTACAGAAACTCTAAGTGTTTTACTTCGTAATACTTGTCTAACGTTCATTATGTATACCACATTATCACATAACGCATTCTCGGTTTACTAATCACTTTTAAAATTTTAAATTCATAATCCACATAAAATGACTCTATTTCACCTTGTTGTTACATGATTCTCACATTCCATGACCTTAAGCTAAGCTACAACGAACCACCAAAGTCTGCAGAATAAACAGACTTCAGTGTCTGAAAATGGCCACTCGTGCGACCGCGCGAGTTTTGTATGGGGATGTCGTGCGCCCGCACGACAGATGCGCACCTGCGCCTAAGGGCTGTGCGCCCGCGCGAATTGCTGAACCCAGTTAAGCAGAACAAAGCCACGACACTTTTTATAAGCCGACTAACACGAATTTCACTCATCAAATAGTGAAATTAACACATACAAATGATACAACCCCATTACAACTTGTTTCCTCACTTATATATCAATATAGAACAACTTAACATCAATTATACTACTGTAATTTCTCAAATTTCATGTTTTTTATATAAAACTCAATATTTTTGTCCAAAAAATTAACACTGTGATTTCATTACATGCTCAAATCATCTCATTCAAATTACATTATGTTCGTATCTTAATGAAATAACATATATAAACTTCAATTTATAATTTCACATACGAATTGGCTAATAAAATTGATACTTACTCAAACTATATGAAGAACATAAACACTAACATCATATTTTTCCTATTGTCGAACAATTTAGCATGCAATTTCCTTGTTTGAACATTACTCCAGCAATACGAACATGTATAACCACAATTATCAACTATATATGTCCATAATTCAACAATTGATTTTACAGAATATAAGAAAATCATTGACGTGAAACATGTATATACACATATATATTATCACAGTTATGAACATACCTTTTGTTTCTTGACAGAAATTCTTGCTAAACACACTGATGATCGCTACAAAATCCTCAAGTTTCCTCTCAACTCTCTCTAAGTTTCACTATCAAGTTCTATCAACTCTCTGAACTCTATTCTCAATATTGCCAAATACCAAGTCATGTAGCACTTAAGCGCAAAGAAAAAACTGATGACCTTAATAATCCTAATTATTAACATCAGTTAAAAGAAACGTATCTATTATAAATATATTATATTATTTAATTTATTTTATTCATATTATTTATTTTATTTGATTTTCAAAAACTAGAAATCCTAAAAGCCATAAGGCTTGTTTGGCAAACCATTTAAAATTAAAGAGTTTATACCCTTAAGCATTGTTTGGGTAAAACTAGTTTAAAACTACTTTAATTTATTTTTAATAACTCCTTATACTATAGTTATTTGCCACACTTTACTTAATCAAGCTTTCATATTTAACTTAATTAATTCAAATAACGATTAATTAAATAAATCATTTAATCACACAACTCAATACAAATAATTAACCATCAAATTGAAATATCAGCATAATAATAATTTCCTTGACTCATTAATTATTTATTTAACAAATAATTAACCAAATAAAATCAAATCAATTAAACAAATATTTATTCAATGATAAACACATCCATTAAATATTTATATAACTCAATAAATATGTAATATTATAATTTGAAATTTTGGATCGTTACATCGGTTACGTAATCTTCTTCTGGAGTTACATTGTCCTATCCATAAAGCTACATTGGTCTACTGTGATAATGTTAGTGCGATATATCTTGCCAAAAATCCAGTTCAACATCAACGCACTAAACACATCGAGATGGATATTCACTTTGTTCGTGAGAAGGTTGCCCGTGGACAAGTACGCGTTCTACATGTCCCCTCGCGTTATTAGATTGCCGATATTTTTTACAAAAAGTGTCTGACAACCTCCCGCTTCAACTGCGGGGGTGTGATAGAATATGTATAGATTTAGAAAATAGTTATTTGTATTTATTAGGTAATATCAGTTTCCTGATTCTTAGCCTAGTATCACGTTTGTAACTGTTGGTAATTCTTGTATATTATGAACCTTTGTAAATCAATAGACAGCAGGGGAATTATATTATTTCAGCCAGGAATACAAAAACTAATTCCCTAGCTTTACCAGCACTACATATGCAAGACGTCTCTTCTTCGCTTACTCTAGAGAAACTTGATGACACCAATTATGTGGAATGGGCTTTGAATGCACAAAATAAAATTCGCAGTCGAAAGCGTTGGGGATTTATTTTAGGTTCAAAGGCTGCACCTGAGAATACCAATTCTGAAGAATATGAAGCATGGGAAGATGAAAATAGCATGATCAAATCCTGGTTACTCGATGCAATGAATAAAGACATCAGATCCATTTTCTTGCGACTGTCCACAGCAAAGGAAATTTGGGATATGGCTAAGCAAACATACTCAGTCAGTCAAGATGCCTCAAAATCATATTAGTTATACTGTGAGGTAATCTCTGTTCGTCAAAATGGTTGTTCTATTATTTCTTATTGGGGAAAATTATAAAAACTTTTGCAGGAGATTGATGCTATAGATGATTGTGCAATGAAGTGCAAAACTGACATTGAGATATATACCACTAAGGTTAATTCTCAACGTGTTTATATTTTCTTGGCTGGTTTGGACTCATCACTGGATGGGGTTCGTGGACGGGTACTTGCCACTGTACCTCTTCCAAATCTTCAAGTTGCTTATGTTATGGGTTGTTCTGAGGCAAATCATCAAGATGTTATGATGGGCGAAATATCTACTGATGGTACTGATATGGCTACTAGAAGGATTAATCCACGACAAGACCATAAGAAAGGGACACGCAAATGTACTTACTGTAATGGTGATAACCATGTTGTTGATACGTGCTTCAAACTTTATGGTTATCCCGAGTGGCATCCTAAAGGAAAGAAAACTTCTACCAACACTTCTCTACAACAACAGCCAATGTCATCTTCTACAGGATTAGTTGCACAAACTGGTATGACTAGTACTGCCGTTATCTCTCTTTCATGTACTAAAAATAGTGCCTGGATAATTGACACGGGTGCAAATGATCATATGACTTGTGATTCTTCAAAATTTAGCTTTTTATCCCCTTCACATTCTATCTTAGCTATTACTAATTCCAATGGTGTGTCATCCCTTGTTACTGGTGTTGGTAATGTTCCTTTATCCTCTACTTTATCTCTCTCTAATGTACTATATGTTCCATCCCTTATATGTAATCTGCTTTCCTTAGTCAGATAACCAAGGCCCTTAACTGTGTGGCTCTGTTTTATCCTACTCATTGTAATTTTCAGCACATACATACTAAGGAGAGGAATGGCAGTAGGAGACGAGGAGGATTGTACTATCTAGAGAGTGGAACATCATCACAAGTTTACCAGTATAGCACATATGAAGAGTACAAATCAATCGGACAATATCGCAGAAATTTTGTTGTGGCATAAACGGCTTGGTCATCCATCATTTGGATATCTTAGACGATTATTTCCATCTTTATTTGTTAATTGTAACATTTCAGACTTCATTTGTGAGACATGTGTTATGGCTAAAAGTCATCGTGCTGTATTTCCTTTGTCTTCTAATAAAGTTGCTACACCGTTTTAATTAGTACATTCGGATGTATGGGGTCCCTCCCTAGTTTCTACAAATAATGGAATGAAATGGTTTGTTACCTTTGTGGATGATTGTACTCAAATGACTTGGGTATACTTGCTAAAACATAAGAGTGATGTTTGTTCAGTTTTTCGTCTCTTTTATCAAATGGTACTCACCCAATTTCACAGATCTATTAAAGTGGTACGTTCAGATAATGGACGTGAATATTTCAAGAGAGAATTAACAGATTTTTTACATTCAAAAGGTATCATTCATCAAACATCATGCCGAGAGACTCCTCAACAAAATGGAGTAGCTGAGCAAAAAAATCGACAATTACTTAAGGTCATCCGGTCACTAATAATTGAAAGTAGTGTGCCTACTTACTTGTGGGGAGAGGCTCTCAGTTCAGCTATTTATTTGATTAATCGTACACCCTCTAGTACCATATCCTTTCAACGACCGCTTGATGTCCTTGTTAATCATTGCATGCTTCCATCGTTGGTTAAAGTGATGCCTCGTATCTTTAGATGTGTAGCTTATGTAAACCTTTCACCTCAACATCGAATGAAACTTGAGTCAAGAGCTTTAAAATGTGTCTTTATTTGTTATGGGTCTACTCAAAAAGGTTATAAATGATATCATCCGAAGACTCTTCGGTTCTATACCTCTATGGATGTTATCTTTGATGAGTTAAAATTTTATTACTCTCTTTCAAATTTAAAGCCTTCTTGTCTTAAAGATGTTCGACAATTTACAAGTCATGATGATGTCTTGTGTTTTGAGCTAAAATTAGCAACTCTACCCACTAGTGGACCATTGGACAATGACACCTCTACTATAGACACATCCATGGACATAACTACAGTTCCTTATTCTTATCCACAAGACTCTAATAATCATTGTGAAAATTCTCAACAACCTCTTGATAGTACATTACCTCCTAATGCACCGGCCAACTCCTCTCCAGAGTCATCACCAACAACAACCCTACAGGTACAACCCAAAAATTCTTCTGAAATTAGTTTGCCATCTAACCTTGTTCATCATGCACTTCCACCACGATCTACCTGTGGGATTCCAGCTGCTAAATATGAACCAGATCCAAAAGCCAAAGTGAAATACCCAATAAGTAATCATATCTCATCTCACAAGTTGTCTACTTCATATGCATCTTATGTGTGTAAATTATCCTCTATCTCTATTACATTACAGGAAGCTTTGGCAGATCCGCATTGGACTGCAGCTATAGCAGAGGAAATGGAGGCTCTAAAAGAAATGGTACATGGGATCTTGTTATCCTTCCAACAGGGAAAAAAATTGTGGGATGTAGATGGGTCTTTGCTGTCAAAAACAATGCAAATGGAACTATTGAAAGATACAAGGCGAGACTTGTCACCAAAGGGTACACGTAATCTCATGGGATTTATTATCAAGAAACTTTTGCTCCAGTTGCTAAACTCAATACTGTGAGAGTTCTTTTGTCTTTAGCAGCTAATAAAGATCGGCCTTTACTCCAATGCAATGTCAAAAAATGCATTCTTGTATGGAGACCTTATAGAAGATGTGTATATGGATCCACCTCCTGGTATTTCAGAATATGAAGGTATCACTCGAGTTTGCAAACTCATGAAGGCTTTGTATGGCTTGAAACAATCTCCTAGAGCTTGGTTTGGTAGATTTACTCAAGTCATGAAAAAGTTTGGTTACACTCAAAGAAATTCGGATCATACCTTGTTTATAAAGCATAACATGGGTAAACTTACTGTCTTAATTATATATGTTGATGATATGGTAGTAACAGGTGATGATGCTGAGGAAATTCAGTGCTTACAACAACATTTGGCATCCGAATTTGAAATGAAAAATCTTGGAGATCTTAAATATTTCCTCAAGATTGAGATAGCTCGATCCAAGCATGGTATATTTATGTCACAACGTAAATATACTCTCGATTTATTGATTGAAACAAGGATGCTTGGAAGTAAACTAGTTGATAATCCAATGGAGCAAAATCATAAGCTTTTTCAATGTTCTCATGCTAGTTCTACAGATAAAGGGAGATATCAAAGACTTATAGGAAAATTAATTTATTTATCCCACACTCGACCTGACATTGCTTATGCTGTGAGTGTGGTAAGTCAATTTATGCATGATCCACGTAAACCTCACATGGATGTTGTAGAACGGATTTTGCGATATTTAAAATCTTCTCCAGGCAAAGGTCTATTATTCTCCAAACATGGACACTTAGATGTTGAAGGGTATACTGATGCTGATTGGGCTGGTTCAGCTGACGACTGGCGTTCTACATCCAATTATTTCACTTATGTAGGTGGCAATCTTGTGACTTGGAGAAGTAAAAAATAGTCTATGGTGTCTAGATCAAGTGCTGAAGCTAAATATTGAGGAATGGAAATTGCAGTATGCGAATTATTGTGGTTAAAAAAACTTGATGAAAGATTTGGGATTCTCTCAAAGAATTGCAATGAATCTCTATTGTGATAATATATCAGCTATAGAGATTGCCCATAATCATGTTCAACATGATAGGACAAAGCATGTAGAAGTTGATAGACATTTCATCAAAGAGAACCTTGAAGCCAACATTATCCATGTTCCTTTTGTAAAGTCAGAATTTCAACTTGCTGATGTTCTTACAAAAGCAGTATCCAACAAAGTGTTTTCAAGTTGTCTTGACAAGCTGAGCATGTGTGACATCCATGCACCACCTTGAGGAGGGATGTTAGAATATGTTATTAGGAGTAATCTTCTCCTATAATAATGGAGTGATTATCCCCCTAATATCAGGATAGAATCGTGCAATTATAATCATTCAAATATAGCAATAGAATATCTTGTTGTAACAGTAGCATAAGTTTAGCAATATACTCTTGTATATATATCTATTACATTGATGAATAACAATATCATAAAATTATATTCTCTGTGTTTTATCAATGAGAAAACAGAATCTAAGTTATATCTTAGTTAAATTTATTATAAATTATTTTAAAAATGATTTTTGTAAGTGTTTTCTTAAAAATACAACAGCGCAGATAATAAGAATATATAATAATTTTTGTTATAAATTCAACAATTTCTTATATTTAAAAATAAGAGAATCAACAATCTTATTGTAATACGGTTAAATGAAACCTTACTCTACGTGTTGAAATTTTAATATAATTCAGTGGCAAAAATTTACTCGTGTTCTTGACTTTAGATAACAAGATTTTACATAATTAAATTTCTTAGAAAATGATTGCATAAAAGTCGTCGTCATGGCTATGGCGACGGTTCGTACTATTACTGTAGTTTAGAAAATCAATTTTTCTGTTATTTAGCGACGGATGAACCGTCGTTATAGGGGAATTATGAAACCCCTAAAATAGGTATACATCACCCATTCCGAGTCTCCAAATACATGATACAAAATACAAATACAAACTTAATTATACAACATAAGCTGAGAGTTTTTACACGAATATTATCTTCTAGACAATATCCAAACTCAAATGGAGTCCTCATTATAATTATTATCACACAATTTTATAGAATAGTGAGGACTACTGTAACACCATCTCGGACCATCACTCCGTTCCCCGACTGGTCCCGACTACATTCTCATTTTCTAAAGAGAACAATGAAAGCGAAAGGGTGAGCTCAACTAGCCCAGTAAAAAATATTATGACTAAGATAATGCAGAATAAATTATTGTTAGCCTTCAACAGTGTTAAACTGATAAAATATAATAAACATCAAGTTTAACTACATCGGAACAAGCAATCCATTAGAAGAGTCAAGTAGAGCATAATATCTACTATCTTCTATGATTTAAAAAGTTTATCATCAATTCTATCGCTGAGACTCAGTTTAATAAAAAAAATCCACATCACTGAATTATCCATGCACCACGAGCCAAGGATATTCATTAGTATCACAACTACGAATTATTCATGCTTTACGGGCCAAGGATATTCGTGTTTTCACCAATGGTCATGACCATGCCAACCACTGTCCATCAATGCACTACGGACCAATGAGGAATTTTACCACATCATTTGCAACATTACGGTTATGATTATACCGAATGATCCCTGGTCATAATCATACCAATCAACAGTCCATCTATGCACGTAAGCCATAGATGACTTTCATCACAATATAAGCATGAGGATGATGACAATGATATAAGACTTCAATTAAAAGAAAGCAAATGATAAATTTTTAAAAATTTATAATTAATTCAATTTATCAAGAATTCAATAATGTCCAAATTATCAACATGATACTGATTTATGCAGTAAAATTCAAGAGTGGTATTCATGTGTCAAAAATAATTTTGGACAGAAAAGAAATCAATTTTATCGTGAATAGTACCCCGTGAATAGTACCCTAAGTGAATAGTACCTCAACATAAATAGTATCCCGTTATTTAATAAGAAGTTCAGATTAATAGTAGAAATACTAGATGAAGCATAAACTATTAAGAATATTCAACTAATTTCAAGGGTTTTCACCATTTAATAATAAGGTTATGGAAACAAACAATAAATTTATACCATAAATGGAGAAATACGAAAGAAGACGAAATCCCTTGTTGAGTACAAAAGAAATTACATATCATACGAGTATAAAAGAATATACGAAATTGCAACTGGATTTTCACCCGTTATGCAGTAATCCACATAGACAGATCATTTTCATAATTTAATAAAGAATGAATATGAAGGGTCATTCGCCATGCATGCAGTAGTCCGCATAGACAGGTTACTCCCGCAGATTAATAAAGAATGAATACGAAGGGTCATTCACCATGCATGTGGTAGTCCGCATAGACAGGTTATTCCCCCATATTAATAAAGAATGAATATAAAGGGTCAGTCACCATGCATGTGGTAGTCCGCTTAGACAGCTTACTGTTGGGTAAAATTTAATTACGCACAACACGCAAGTATACGTGGTCAACAAGTAATATAATATTAAGAAGAGAATCGTTCCCACAGACAAAACTTAGTAAGAATTTAACTTCACAATTATCAATCTCCTATTAATCCTAATTTTATTAAACTATCCAAAACACTTATTAAAATTATAAGAACTAAATTATTAATGAATATATAATCACAAAATAATCACAAATATTAAAAAATGAAATTTTAAACAATTATTGGAGAATTAGGCTTACGACTTCACCCTAAGCTTCACTCTAATTTTTACACCTTTATTCTAGTTTAATTCACGATCCCATTTTATTAATCAAGAACACGAATGTAGCACTAGCCGCCTCTTGATGTACTAATACCGTATTAACTCAAATCCACAATTTAGATAGAAACAAGTTAAACAGCTTAATCAACTAACGTACTATATCTCTATGCGAATTATAATTGAAGAAGGTTTAAGTTCAATTCCTTTATCCGATTACATGCGATGTCAAGCATGTCCCTACCTTAACATTCATCAAGATTCTGTCAATCACAAAATTCAAGAACACATGCTATATTAACTAAGTCTAGAATCGTAGTTCCTCTCTCGAATTCATACAAGCCGCGTCCACAAAGAACTGTTGATCAGGCAATTCAATAATTCAAGCTCAAATTAATATAGATAAACTGGATAATAATTTATTAAACTAGAAATCAAAGCTACATAATCATCGTTTCACTTAAAGATCCGTCATAAGCCTAAAAAGTAAATTAGTTCATCATCAATGAATTAATAACTGAATAAATTAAAGATAACATCCTTTCAATTACAAATATAAGACTAAACAAAGAATAAATCAGAACACCCTTCACATTAGCCTTAATCCGCAATTAATATGAACATTCCTTCAAAATCTTCACTCCAATGCTCAAATAAGAAAATCTGTAATTAATCTCTGATAATTGCCCTTGTGTATTGATTTGATCTTGTGTTTGTATTATTATATGTTTTCCCCCGAAATATGAGTTCAATCCTCCTTCCCATAGAATCCCAAAGCTATGCAATCACTCAAAACCAACTTCTAACAGTGTTAGAATCAAAATAGGACAGCAGCATTTGTGACAACCCGAGAATTTGTACAATTTATTAAAATCTTAAATGATTGATTTAAGGTCAAATAATAGACCTAAACAGAAAATAAGTGTATGCGTTTGATATTATTAGGGTGAAATTTTGATGATTTCAAAATTCTATGAAGGATATAGGTTAAATAATCAGGATTAAGGATTTATGTGATTAAGTTCTGTGAATATGGTTATGTATGTGTGCTGAATGTGGTTAAGGGTCAAGGGTTGACCAGATTAATTATATATGTGTGTCAAACCCTAATTATATATTAAGAACTTTAACGTTCGGTTAGAAAACCCTAGCGATTAATAAGAAACCCTAGGAATCGGTTCTGGAAACCCTAGTTTCAGTTCCGGGAGTCCAAAACCCTAATTCAGATATTAAAAACCCTAGATTGGGAAAGCAATGATATGTATAAAGTTAAACGTCATTAATTATAAATTAATTAAGAAAAACCCTAATGAATTTCTGAAAATCCTAATTGATTATTAGAAAACCCTAATACCAGATCTGAAAACCATAGTTTCAGAATCTGATAAATTGAAGCCCTAATCTAGGAATAGAAAAGGATAATTATAATGCTCTAGTGCTATTAAGTATAATGTTAATTAGGGTAAAGCTTAATTATTTATTAAACCCTAATTTATGGATTGAAACCCTGATTTTATAATTAGGAAAAAACGAAAGTGTAATTTAATACTTTTTATGTTAATTAGGATATATTAATTCTAATTTTCAAGTTAAGTAATTAGAAAACTCTAATCTAATTACGAATATTTAATTTCTATTTTAGAAAATTATTTTCTATTAGAAACCCTAATTTGTGGAATTGAAAACCCTAATGACCATTTTGAACCCTAATTGTACAGTGGTGGATTTAATTGCCAAATTAGCAATATTAATTAGGAATTATAAATCCCAATTGTCAAGTTATTAGAAACCCTAATCTAATTAGGAAATATGATTTCTAAAATTGAAATGTTATTTTTATATTTAAAAACTTAATTAGTGGTTTATAAACCCTAATCCGTGATTTTGACCCTAATTGCGTAATTAGCGATTTTAATTAGGAATTATTAATCCTAATTAGCAAGATTTAAAGTATGATTAAGAAATTATAATATAATTAGTAAATACTAATTATAAGTTAAAAATATTATTTTCTATTTTTGAAAATCTAAATTTGAAATTTTAGAAATTTAATTTGTAAGTTAAGGGTTAAAACCTAAATCCTAAATACTCTAAACCCTAAACCCTAACCCAACCCTAAACCCTAAGGGTTTGGGCCAATTACAAGAATGCCATTAAAATTGCATAGAAATGACTATTTTACCCTTTGTTGTATAATTGAAGGTTACTTGTAAGAATTGCCCTAGTATGAGTTGTTGACCAACTAAGGCTATTACATGTGCCTATTATCCAACCATATCATCCAACACATCAGCCATTTCATTGCAACAATAATTTATATAGATTTAGAAAGAGAAAACCACACACTTTCATTTTCATTTTCTCCCTAGCCATTCTCTCTCTTCATTTTCGAGATCTAGAGTGAAAGAGAAAGAAAAGATGAAGCATGATCAGTTCATAACAACTTAAGAACAGAATCAAAAAGTCAGAATCAAAAGATCAAAGCTCAAGAGGTATAAACCCTAAATTTTAAAATCTTTTGATTTGATGTTAAATGTTGTTAAGGATAGGTTAAATATGTGGTAGAGGGTGTCTTTTAATGATCTGGGTTGTTAGATCATGGATCTATAACACTTAGATTCACGAATCAAGCATTTTTAGAAATCTGGAAAATGTTGAAAATGATGGCCTGACAGCCATATGTCAGGGCCTATAAATCCTTCTCTGTTTTTTTCTTTGTGTTCTTTTATGTTATAAATATGTTCTTTGTTGTTGGGACTATGATTTGGAACTTGAATCAAGCCCAGATCAAGTTTATATTGAAAGATACAGACGGTCAACACACGTTGACCGATCACGACTATGCTTTCTGGGCAGCCCAGAAAATTCCCAGAAATCTGACAACGATTTTCTAAGCCACGGATCTTGCTACTGTTAATGTTACTTACCATGTTAGTGTTAGATCTGGATAGTATGACATGAGACCTACACACAAAAGCCCTTATATCCACCAGATCATGCACTGGATAGTTGATAATTATGGTCAAACTAGGTTGACCGATATCCACGGATGAACATTCTGGAAAACCCAGAATCTTCAACAACATGTCCTTGACAGGTAGTTTGACTGAATCAAATGTTCACTTAGTGTTGTTGTTAGACAGATCTGATGACATGTTGTTGTACCCAGTAATCAATAATATAGTATTGAACCACTATATCTTACAAAAAAATCCAGGAACGCAATGATCAATGGCCCATAAACTAGACCCTCGAGCTGTTCTTCATTTTTGGGTAACCCATAAATGAAGAACAGTATTTGACATGATGTTTGAGAACTAATAACTCTTCGTTATGTTGATATATGGACTTGAAACTTGTTTCTAGTTGCAATATTACACTAACACTACAACATTAGAACCATAACCAGCCCGGATAATATAAAGAACACTGTTTAATTGTTGGTCAAAGTAGTCACCCGGTTAACTGACAAGAATTCTGGAAAAGGCTCAAGAACACATATAGCGACGGGTCTGTCGCTATAGGGCCCTTTAGTGACAGTTTATTTTCTATTTTCCAAAAAATGAATTAAAAAATTAGAAAAATGGTTTTTAATTATTAAAAATACATAATAAATTCTGAAAACTTATTTTAAATTCTGAAAAATAGTTTTTAACTATTTTGAGTATATTTCGAAAATATTTAATATTTTTGGAATATAAAAGATATTTATTTACTTAATTATAATATTAAATAAATTATTTAAAAATGGTTTTAATTCATGAAAAATCATGAAAAAATATATTATGGTGTTAGAAATTATTTTAAGTTATTTTTGATGACTTTTGATATTTTGTGATGAAATTCATTAATTAATCAATATTAATGATAATTAGTTTATTTAATAGATATATTAAATAAATTATGGAAAATTAGAAATAATGCTTTATAAATCATATAAAAATGATTTAAGTGATCTAAAAATATTTTTGCATGAAAATATTAATATTTTAATATTAATAGCAATTATCGGATAATAGATTTAAGTATTTAAAAATTATATAATTATGATTTTAAGGTATTAAAAATACTTTGGTATATTATAATTATATTATAATATTATGTTATAATTTTCATTAATATTTTATATTAAATGAATATTAATGATTAAGGAATTATGTGGTATTTAATTCATTTAAATACAGTTTTAATGATTGAAAAATGTTGATAAATGTTATTAATTGTCTAAAAATTATTATAAGTCCTTAAAAATTATTTTGACTGCTTAGAAAATTATCTGAGTTAATTGTTAACTGTTAAGTCAGAGTTTAATTGAACTTAAACTCGATAAAAGTCCGACTAGACCGTCGGGATGTTAAAATGGTGTCGATTTCAATTCAGACTTAAATAGTTTGATTCGATGCCTAATCTTATGTGTGTTATAGACTGATAGGCTTATGTGTTATGTGTTTAGATTATTCTGTGTGTATAAATATAACAGTATTATACTGTGATGATATTATTCTAATATTGGAGATCTATATTACTAATATTAGGTCTTCGGGTAAAGCGTTATAAATTGCGTTGCGGTAATCAACGGTTCAGGCAAGTTTCTTTGTACTTAACTCTAATAAGAGTGTTTTATTCAAGCTTTTGGTTAATCATTGCTGATTGCCACGAAAATTGTATTCTGTACATCTTGCATGTATAAGTCAGGTATGAAAGGCTGATCACCTTCATTACCAGTTGGTTCAGAAATGTTTGTTCATGTTTAAAACTTGTTCAGTCAAAAGTTTGTTCGTGCTAATTCTCAACTATATTGATGAATTATAGCCAATTTATTATTCATACTCTTCAATCATGATATATCGTTATATTGTTGTATTTAAACTTGCTGGGCAACTTTCATGCTCACCCTTGCTATATCATGATAAAACATTGCAGATAAGGTGAATGCGTTCGGATACAGGAAAAGGTTAAGGCCAAGTTTAGTTTGTGATAAAATGTGCGGCTATCTTGTAATAGTATAGTTTGATAAATGTGTTATATGTTAGAAAGTTTATGAATTGTGTATAAGTTAAGGTTACTCGACCTTGGGGAATAGTGTATAAAGTTTAATGTATAAACAATTTATGTTTATATCTTCCGCAAACAGTTATAGAAATAGTATACCGGATTTGCGGTGATTTGGGGCCCAGATTCGGGGCTATCACAGCATTCGGGACCCCCCCACCCCGGTGGGGGTATATACTCATGAAATATCCTCCTTGGCGGGCTAGGCTATTGCAATCTAGAATGGAGACCCCCCGCCCCGACGGGGGTGGGTTCTACTTTCTAGCTTTGGTTTAGCTCCATACTTGCTCCAATTATGCTTCAATGCCTTCCTTTTTCAAGCACTTACCGTACCAACCACCCTACACATCAAACAACAATAAATAAGTAAAACTAAACATGAAATCAAGGTTTTAACAACGAATAAGCTTAAATTAGAACCCAATTCGTGGATATAAAATCCACTTATCAAAATCCCCCAAACTTAAACCGTGCTAGTCCTCGAGCACAAAACAAACTACATGATATGCAATACAATGAGATGTAATGTATCTAATTATATGTCTACAAATCCAACAGTATCACAGAATCAATTTTATTCCTTCGGCCTCAGAAAAAAATCAAGCAAACACTTCAACACTTCATATCAAAACCACTCAGTAATTTATTCTCAATCCTCGAATCTTAGACCATCGTCACTGATATAGTGCGTGTGTGAGCAACATCTATGTTAACCGATTCTAGTTCAAATTCAACACATAATCAATTTCTTATTAGGAATCATACAGAATAACTCAAAAATTTCAAAAATAGACGAGTTCCAACTAAAATCAAACATTTACCAAGATCAAGGGTCTGAATAGGGTATTCATGCTTTATATATATATATATATATATATATATATATATATATATATATATATATATATATATATATATTCATTGACGAAGGCTCTTTGCCCTTATTTCCCGTCTTTCTTCATTTTTTTCGATAGATGGTTGGTGAGTGCGTTTTACGCTCCATCTCACGCTCGTGTTTATGGGGAGTATTTCTTCTCAATCCACTACAAGACTCAACTAGATAATATTTTCTTTTTTATGAAGCTTATATACCCTACTTTTTCCCCCAAACTTAGGTTCTTACCTAATTTATCGTCTTCACTGCCTATTCTTGTCATTCTCTTATTTACACTAGCATTATCCTTTAGAAACTATTTATTTACAATTTAAACTAATCATTCAACACAGATGTTATTACGTGCTACCCTTTTTATACCAGTTTCAAATAAGCACAAGATCCGAATCATAACAGAAACTACATCAAGGTTCTAATAATCAGTGTTGTATTTGTCGATTTAATCTCAATCTCATCATTGGCCAAAATAAAATGAACTACAACACTGCTGAACATATGCTAAATTAACACAATATTTAACTAATTTTTTTTTACATAATTGTATATAGCAAACATAACATGAATGCAAACATAAATAAATAACTAAACATAAACTAAATATGCACCTAAGCTACTATGCAACTATATGATTACATGAATGCAACATAACAAATCCTAAAATAACATGCAAAACTAAAGTGCAATAACAAATACAAACCTAACTAATGACATTATGTATGCAAACATGAAATGAAAAATACAATTGAATCCCCCAAACTTGACAATTACAATGCCCTCATTGTATAGATATAGCAAGAAAAATATGAGGACTTCCCTGTAATCACGTTAAGCCTAAGGTGGTGGTGGTTGTTGGTCTTCTTCATCAGAGTCACTTGGTGGAAATCGTGGCATTAGGGCCGGTTGCTGATATGGAAATTGAGCATTAGGATTTAAACTTTGAAGCGTCGTGTTCAATGATGCAAATGAGAGGTTCATTGCTTCAAACATGTGATCCTGCCTAGCGGCAAGGCGTCTCATTTCTCGTCGTTCTTGATTGTTGTGCTCATCCACTTGGCGCTAAAAATTTAGGAACTGACGACTAGATATTGCCTCAGACTGTGGTACCTGCTCTGTTCCTTGATCTCCCATCGGTGCATCCTCATCCTCTGAGGTTTCTACAGCGTCAACTTCGTCCACCGAAGCTGATGGAAAAATAAATCCTAGACCTCTAAGATGGTAATCACCCCCAGACCACACCGAATATCATGCAATCATTCTAGAATCGAGTAGCTAAAGCGGCATCTGAGTGGGTTCATCATCGGACCATCTAACCTTCGCTTAACGACACAACCCATAAATGAGTGATGAGTGTGGTAAGCTGCCTAAAAAATTTCCTCGTAAGCATCGGCGAATGGAATCTTGCACAATTGCATATAGAAGTAGTGCCTTTTCTTTGGTAACGTCCGATATGTGTTGGGACAGAAACAATTTCGCACATAAAAAGGCATACCATATCTTATCATATCGGTTAAGATCCTTGCTATAAAAAACCATGCCTCCTTTCTGACCCTTAATCCATGTTGTTCCTGGCTTAGTCATTTCTTTGAGAATAGCCTTAAAGTCATGATTGAAATCACGTAGGTGGGCATATTGGCACTATCGAGGCACTCGTAACTGATAATAGGTGTTGATGGCATCAACACTGAACGGGACTAATCGACCCCGTACATAAGCATTGAAGGGGACTTTGTCCTCGGCATTAGCGTAAAACTCTTTGACCACATTGACAACGGTGGGCTCAGGTTCCTCAATAAACTTGTTCCACCCTTTCTGATAAATCTATTGCATCATTTCACCGTCAACAGGATCCGGTGCTAACCCCCGCTCCGGTGTAAGATCTTTTGTCATCATATAGTCGTATCGGTCGCCGGCGGTGGCACTTTTGAATTTGTGATGGTCGAAAGTTCGTGATGGTGGTGTTGTTATGGAACTCTCTCCCCGGTGCCTCTTTGTTATGGGTTTTGACGCCATTGATTTGAAAATAGTAAGCTTTATCAATGATTTTCCCCCAAACTTCAGTCATACAATCTTTCAAACACTTGGCGTGCACACTGATTTCTTCCCCCAAACTTGATGAATTTGTGGCAATTATGGTGATTGAAGATGAAGAACTTGAAGATAGGCTACTCAGTCTCAAGTGCAAGATGAATTCCCACGATAAGAACCCTAATTTGTGGCTTTCTGAGTTTAAATTGAATGTATGTGATGAACTTGGGTTGTGAGGGTGTGTTTATATAGAGGTGGTGTGATGGAGAGGGTTAGGAGTAATGGATTGAAGTGGTGGGGAGATGGAGTGGAAGATGCCAAAATCGTGCGCGAGAATTAGGTGTAATGGATGGAGGTTGGAAGATTAATTGAGGAAGAAGTAGTAGTATAATAAGGAAGTGGGCGAAGTGGGTTGTGCAAGAAGTAACTGCCGAGCACCTATTCAATTCTAAGACCCCCGCCACGGAGGGGGGGTATAAAGTTTGTTAAGCCTGCCCTGGCGGGCATGCACACTGTAAACTGATTTAGGAGACCCCCGCCCCGACGGGGGGTATAAAGCTTTAGGGGCCAGCCTCGGTGGGGGTGCACACTGCAAAATTGCTCTGGTTTGCTTCTTTTTTCCTTCATATTACCAACCATTATTATTTTAAGATCCTGCAATGCCATAAAATATCAATGTGAGTAGATTTTGATTATTTTAAGCATGGTGGAGAGATTATCAAGAACATTCAACTAAACTAATGAACTTATTCTATATTACTAATTATGTTAAACTGTAATTTGATGGTTATGAATGAAAATGGAAATATAAAAGTATGATTGGGTTGCCTCCCAATTAGCGCTTGATTTTAAGTCGTTCAGCCTGACTACTCCCTGTTTATGGTACGTCGGATAATGTGATTGCGATGACATCCATTTTGGATTCGCCACCCCAATAATGCTTTAATCATTGATAGTTGACCTTGAACGTCTCCAATGGGTTTCTACTATAAAGTTCAACGGCCCCATGTGAGAAAACTCTTTTGATGGTGAATGGTCCCGACCATCTTGACTTAAGCTTGTCTGGGAACAACCTCAATCGTGAGTTGAACAATAGGAGTATTTGCCCCGGCTCGAACGTTCTGTGCATGATTTTCTGGTCGTGCCATTTCTTGACCTTTTCTTTGTATAGCTTAGAGTTCTCGTAGGCTTGAAGTTGAAATTTATCGAGCTCGTTTAATTGAAGTAGTCTCTTTTCCCCCACAGCTGCTTGATCGAAGTTAAGTTTCTGAATCGTCCAGTAGGCCTTGTGTTGTAACTCAACTGGTAGGTGGAATGTTTTACCATAGACCAATTGATATGCTGACATACCAATTGGTGTTTTATACGCAGTTCGGTAGGCCCATAGTGCATCATCCAACCTAAGAGACCAGTCCTTTCTAGTTGGATTTACCACCTTTTCCAAGATTCTCTTCACCTCCCTATTTGAAACTTCAGCTTGCCCACTTGTTTGGGGATGATATGTTGTTTCCACCTTCGTCACTTATGATAGCTCGTGGCGTGCCAAATCTCGTAAAAATATTCTTCTGCAAGAATTTGAGGACCACTTTGGCATCGTTAGTTAGGAGTGATGATGCTTCAACCCAATTTGAGACATAGTCAACTACAAGCAATATATACTGATTACCGAATGATGATGAAAATGGCCCCATAAAATCAATTCCCCAAACGTCAAAAATTTCAACTTCCAATATTGCTTGTAGTGGTATCTCATTCCTTTTCGATATGTTGCCCACCCGTTGACATCTATCACAACTTTTAACAAATTGGTGGGCGTCCTTGAACAATGTAGGCCAATAAAACCCGGCTTGAAGCACTTTTGCCGCTGTTCGTTCACTACCATAATGTCCCCCATACGCAGACGAATGACACTTATGCAATATACTATTCACCTCGCAGTAAAGCACACACCTTCTAATCATTTTGTCGGCGCACTGTTTAAATAGGTATGGCTCATCCCACATGTACCACTTGACGTCATGTAGGAATTTCTTCTTCTGCTGACGAGTAAGATCAGGGGGGAGGATGTTGCTCACTAGATATTTCACGAAGTCTACGTACCATCGAAATTCTGTATTTATCCCAAAAAATTGTTCATCCGAGAATGACTCATTGATTAGACACTTATCTTCTTCTTTTGTACCCTGATTTTCCAGCCTAGACAAATGATCGATAACTTGATTCTTTGTCCCCTTTCTATCCTTTATTTCTAAATCAAATTCTTGGAGAAGGAGAATCCATCAAATCAGGCGTGGTTTAGAATCTTTTTTCGAAATTAAGTACCGAATAGTCGAGTGATCCGTGTAGACTATCACCTTTGTTCCGATCAAACAAGCCTGGAATTTATCGAAGGCATATACTACCGCAAATAATTCTTTTTCCGTAGTTGTGTAATTCATTTGAGTTTTCGTAAGTGTTTTACTTGCATAGTATATGGCATGAAATACCTTCTCTCGGTGTTGACCCAAAATAGCCCCAACCGCATAGTCGCTCACATCACACATTAACTCGAAAGGCATATTCCAATCTAGTGCGACGATTACGGGAGCTGAAGTCAATTTCTTCTTCAATAGTTCGAATTCCAATTTACACTCCTCATCAAACTTAAAAATAGAATCTTTCTCTAACAAACTGCATAAAGGTTTTGCAATTTTAGAGAAGTCTTTTATAAATCGTCTGTAAAACACGACATGTCCCAAGAAACTTTGAATTCCTTTAACTGAGCTTAGTGGAGGAAGTTTTTCAATCATTTCCAGCTTCGCCTTATCAACCTCTAATCCATGAGCCAAGACCTTGTGCCCCAAAATTATGCCTTCCTCAACCATAAAGTGGCATTTTTTCTAGTTAAGTACAAGATTCGTGTCCGTGCATCTTTGTAACACCATCACCAAATTCTCTAGACAAGCATTAAAGTTATTTTTATAGACAAAAAAATCGTTCATGAAGACTTCCACATTTTCCTCCACCATGTCGGTGAAAATGGCCATCATACACCGTTGGAAAGTAGTCGGTGCATTACATAAGCCGAACGACATTCTCCTGAATGTAAATGTGCCATATGGGCATGTGAAAGTAGTCTTCTTTTGGTCTTCATGGGCAATGACGATCTGATTATAACCTGAATATCCATCCAATAAGCAGTAGTACTCGTGTCCTGCTAATCTATCCAACCTTTGATCGATAAAGGGCAAAGGGAAATGATCTTTGTGGGTTGCCTTATTTAATTTCCTATAGTCCATGTAAACCCTCCAACCATTCATTGTCCTTGTCAGAATTAGCTCGTTGTCTTTATTTTGTAACACAATCATTCCTCCCTTTTTCGGTACACATTGAACCAGACTGACCCACTTACTGTCAAAAATTGGATAAATGATACCCGCATCCAACCATTTTAATATTTCCTTCTTCACTACTTCTTTCATGATTGGGTTGAGCCGTCTCTGTTTCTCCACTGTCGGTTTTGCATCGTCTTCCATCAGAATTTTATGCATGCAAAAGGATGGGTTGATTCCCTTGATATCTATGATTGTCCATCCTATAGCCAATTTATGTTCCCTAAGCACCCTCAGCAACTTTTCTTCCTACAAGTCGTTAAGTGTAGTAGAAATAATAATAGGTAAAGAATTAGAAGAGCCTAAATACGAATACCTGAGGTGTTTAGGTAGTGGCTTTAGCTCAAGAGAAGGTGACTCCTCCAATGATGGTTTCATTTTGGTTGTGGATCTTTCCTCCAAGTGAAATGGTTCAAACGGTGCTTTAAATTTGTTAACTCGTGTCAAGGAGTCTAGCATCTGCAAGTAATCCACAAATTCTGGATCATCGAACTCTTCATCTCCCAATAATGTTGTTTCTAAGGGATCGTTACCCAAACTTTTACCCATGTCTTCGCTGATTATCTGGTCAATGATATCCATCTTGAAATATTCTTCTTCATCCGTAGGGAATTTCATGGCCTTGAAAACATTAAATTTTACTTCTTGATCTTGGACCCTCATAGTTAGTTCACTTTTTTGTACGTCTATGAGCGTCCTACCCGTAGCCAAGAAAGGTCTCCCTAGGATAATTGGGATGTTCTTATCTTCCTCAAAATCCAGAATAATGAAATCCGCGGGGAATATAAACTTGTCAACCTTGACCAATATATCCTCTACAATGTCACTCGGGTACGTGACTGACCTATCTGCCAACTGTAATGAGATGTTCGTAGGCTTTGGAGCTGGCAAACCCAATTTTGTATAAACTGATAACGGCATAAGGTTCACACTTGCCCCCAAATCACATAACCATTTATTGAATGCCATATTCCCAATCGTGCAAGGAATGGTGAAACTCCTCGGATCTTTCAATTTTGGTGGCAACTTTCGCTGTAAAACTGCACTTCACTCCTCTGTTAATGCCACTATTTTGAAATCTTCTAACTTCTTTTTCCTAGACAAAATCCCTTTCATGAATTTCGCATAACTTGGCATCTGCTCTAGGGCTTCTGCAAATGGGATGTTAATCTGAAGTTTCTTAAAAACTTCGAAAAATTTCGCAAACTTCTTATCTGATTCCTGTTTTTGGACTCTCTGCTGAAACAGCGGTGGAGGAAACACAACTGCCTTGTCATCTAACTTCGTTTTCTCAATTTGCTTATCCTCGCCCTGTTTCTCTTCAACCACTTTGTTCTCATCAAGTTTGTCATCTAATCCAGCTGAATTTTCTGATGTTTTCCCATCTAAATGTTTTCCACTTCTCAAGGTGATTGCCTGACACTGTTCATGATTTCCCTTCAGATTTCTTTTGGTGTCACTTGGTAGAGTCCCTTGTGGTCTATTATTCTATGCTAATACAATTTGTCTCATCTGATTCTCTAGATTTTTTATGGCTATCTCTTGCGATTTCATTGTCATTGCTTGATTATTCATAGCCGCCTCATTGCTTGTTATGTACTTTGTCAACAACTCCTCTAAATCTGATTTCCTCTCTTGATGTTGAGATGGTTGTTGATGATTCTGAAATCCTGGGGGAAATGATTGTTGTGGAGCTTGCTGATGATAATTATTACTCCACAAAAAGTTAGGATGATTCATATTCCCTTGATTGTAAGCATTCTGGTATGTATTCTGTGGAATTCTGTTGTAGCTACCCACTGTGACAACCGAGATTTTGTAATTTAATTTTAATATTTATTGGAATGAATAAATATTTTTCGATGAATTAATTATTAGATTAAATAATTAATTGATGAAGTTGTGGTAGATTAATTTAATTATATGTGTTATATTTATTAAATTAATGTGGAGAATTTTTATTATTCGAAGTATGTGATTATGTGAGCTTATTGTATTATAAGAAATATTTAATAAGTTTAATAGTATTTTAATTAATTTAATTATTAATTAGAGATTTAATAATTGATATTATTATTAAATGAGAAAATTTAATTATGTGACTATGTGCATTATTGAGAAATCATTATATTTTATTTAAAGTAAATTAAATAAGATATTGATTTATTTTATTAAGGAGTGTGACATTATTTAAACTATATGATAATGTTTTATTTAATTAAATGGTTTTTGAATTATTTTCTTGCTAGCCAAACATGGCACTAAGGGAGGTTATGGGCAGTTAACCCATGACTAGGTAACTGACCACCAATGCGTCAGTTCCTTTTCTATTTATCATACGTCTTCTTCTTTTTTATTATTCTTCTAAGTCTGATAAAAACATCATAGAGAGAGAGTTTAAGAAAATTGTTGAGAGAGATTGCTTGGTGTTTGAGAATTATTGAGGAAGGCTTTAATTCATCTCCTATTATTTTATCTACGCTTGGGTAATCTCTTCAATCCAATTATTATTTTTACGTCTTTTAAAGTTTTCATGAATATGGCTTAAGTTTTCTGTTAAGTCTTTGCAATTGGAAAATGGTGTTGTTGTAGGAATATATGTAGTAATTCGAGTAGCATAACATGTTTATTGTATATTATATGGGTTTCCATATCTTCAGTTTCATAAAATTTTACAGTATACGATTACAGAGTACGTGATATAGCCATATGGCCTTATACGTGATTTTTATATGTCAAATATAATTTATTTTTCAAAATTCACACATTAATATGATTATGCATGTTAAAATGAACAAAATGAAACTTGAATAGTTGGATTTGGCTTTATAACAAATCTGTAGCATTAAAATCCATATTTTTGTTCAAGAACAGTACAATTTGCATGCTCTAATTCTATGATTATGTGTTTTAATGTGTTAAAATCACTCTATATATGTTGGGTAATGGTTATGTATAAATTCTAGCATGTGGGTATGTTTAAATTGGTGAAATGAATGATCACGTAGAGTTTATTTCGCAGAATTCTGTGTTCTTCGCGAACTGGAAATTCAGAATCTGGAGCGTCGCACCGCGGCGCCAACTCCAGGCCTGAGACTCGCGCCACAGCGCCACCGCGCCGCAGCGCCAGACACCTGCGTCGCAGCGCCAAGACATAGTATAAAAGTGGCGCCGCAGCGCCACTTAGCAGAATGGTCAGAAATGAGTTTTTAAAAGTGTACAAGTATGGAAATGTGATAGCAACTTAGTCTAATGATTATAAAGACTTGTTAGACCTATAATGAGATGTTAAAATAAATTCTTAACATGTCCATAACACAATTACGTGTGGATTGAATGATTGAATGCATAATTAGTTTATTTTTTCGTGAAGTCTTAATTTTACACTAAGTGTAATAATTGACTAAGTATAGTCATGAATTCGAGTTAAACAAAGAGTAAAGTTATGATGTTAGTACATTGTTATTGACTGGTATTGTGAACGTAATTGGTATGTAGGATTTAATTCAAAGAACGAGTTTTATTAACGTGTAATCTACGCACGAGGCAAGTTTCTAAACCTTATCTTGTTACATTGAGCAAGTTTTCTAACTCTACATTTACGTTGAGCAAGTTTCTTACCCTAAACTTTCATTGAGCAAGTTTCCGAATCCTACTTGTTATCGTTATATAAATTGATTAATTCATCTTTCGATATTGAGCAAATTCTCATTATTATTGATCAAGTCTGTCTTGTATATTAAAGTTTATTAATCTTCAAGCATGATGTTGTTATACAATAATTATTCTATTGTATACCTTTTTAGATGTTATTCAAGTTAAATATTCATTCACTGTTAAACCTTGTTAGACTAGCGAACCCTTATTGATTCGACTAGTCCATAGTTGATGAGCGTTCTAAATTTCAGAACCCCTTGATGAATTATCCAAACACAACTTCCTTTGGTGCTGACTCGAATGTCAAACTGAGATGAACAACCCTGTATAGGGGATTATTTACGCTTTAGCGTTAAGATATTGTGCACAGTATGGTATTAAGGGGTGATCCCCCTAAGTACGAGAAGAAGAGTCCATAGTCTTATAACTGTTAAAGGTTTCAAGTAAAAACACTTGACAACCTAAGACATAGTTCAAGGTCTTATGACTCTCAGAATTTCTTTTGATTCTTGTTATCCATTCTTGATTCAAAAGTTGAGCTTTATATCAGAAGTTATTATTTCTCTCGCATGTTATTATTCATTGTTATATTGTTATACTTGTGGGAAATCGTGCTCACTCTTGCGTAATAATAACATTGCAGTTAAGAACAAAAGAGCAGACGAACCTTCCACTAGTAAGGGCAAGGGTAAGCTTAGCAAGTAATGAAGACTATTTATTTATGTGATTATGTAATGATAGTTATACTTGATGTTACTTAAGACTTATTTGTTTATGTTTTCCGCACAGATGATTTAAGGTTAGGGTAACCTGGGATTTATTTATTATTCAGTTGATGTAACCCCATAAGGGGAGAGATTTTATTATTATTTCTATATATTGTATGGTTTACATTTTATTTATGGGTAGATAGATAGATGATGTTTGTACAGTGAACACCAAATCCTGTGGAAATGGAAGTACCGGATTTGGGGGTGTCACACCCACAAATTGCACTGACGCTGGGTTGATTGCACATTGATCTGTAGGATGCTCACCCGCGCACAATTCACAAATAACTGCAACCTGTTGTGCCTATGCCCCTGATATAGCATCCAACTTCTTTGAGAGTGCTGAAATTTGCGCTTGTATTGTCGACACTCCATCTACTTCTAACACACCAGTTGCCTTTGCCTGTGTCATTCTTGTTGTGGCCCACTGGTAGTTGTTAGTTGCCATAGTCTCTATCAATTCGTAGGCCTCCTCGTAACTCTTAGCCATAAATGCTCCACCTGAAGCTGCGTCAATACTGGTCCTGAGATTACCGTTCAACCCGTTGTAGAATGTGTTCATCTGCAACCACTTAGGCAATCCATGATGCGGGCACTTTCTGAGCAATTGCTTGTATCTTTTCCATGCCTCATACAATAACTCCCCGTGTTGCTGTTCAAACATGGTTATCTCATTCCTCATTTTTGTAGTTTTCGCTGGTGGGAAGAATTTTGCAAGAAATTTCTAAGCGAGGTCTTCCCAAGTAGTTATTGATCCCGGAGGTAAATAATGTAACCAACTCTTCGCCTTGTCCCGTAGAGTAAATGGGAACAAGCGAAGTCTCACCGCTTCATCCGACACCCCATTGTACCTAAAGGTGTCACAAATCTCCAGAATGCTAACTAAGTGTTCGTTCGGATCATCATTTGTTAAACCCCAAACTGAACCAAATTTTGAATCATTTGAATCATCCCAGGCTTGATTTCAAAGGTGTTCGTAGCTATAGCAGGCCTGGTGATACTTGACTGCAGCTCAGTCACCTTGGGTGTAGCAAAATCCCTCAACGCTTTCTGATCTTCGGCAGCCATTACTTCTTCTTTTTCTGAGTTTTTGAATTCTTCTCTTGTTTCCTTGATCCACTTACTTAGCTTTGGAACCGTTTCTCAATGTCGTCCTCAAAAAGAAGCAAGTATGGATTTTTAGACCGCATTTGCATAAACCAACTTAAAAACCCTGAAATAAGACGAACAAAACAAAAATAAAAATGTTTAAGTAAAACTGAACTAATTAAACTGATATCGTAAAATTTTAAAATCTATACTAAAATAGTCCCCGGTAACGGCGCCAAAAACTTGTTGGGTAAAATCTAATTACGCACAACACGCAAGTATGCATGGTCAACAAGTAATATAATAGTAAGTAGGGTATCGTTTCCATAAAGAAAAATTAGTAAGAATTTAACTTCATAATTATCAATTTCCTATTAATCCTAATTTTACTAAATTATCCAAAACAATGATTAAAATTATAAAAATTAAATTATTAATGAATATATAATCACAAAACAATCACAAATATTAAAAACTGAAATTTCAAACAATTATTGGAGAATTAGGCTAACGACTTCACCCTAAGCTTCACTCTAATTTTTAAACCTTTATTCCAGTTTATTTCACGATCTCAGTTTATTAATCAAGAACACGTATGTAGCACTAGCCACCTCTCGATGTACTAATACCGTATTAACTCAAATCCATAATTTAGATAGAAACAAGTTAAACACCTTAATCAACTAACTCACTATATCTCTATGCGAATTATAATTGAAGAAGTTTTAAGTTCAATTCCTTTATCCGATTAAATGCGATGTCAAGCATATCCTTACCTTAACATTCATCAAGATTTTGTCAATCACAAAATTCAAGAACACATGCTATATTAACTAAGTCTAGACTCATAATTCCTCTCTCGAATTCATACAAGTCGCATCCACAAAGAACTGTTGATCAGGCAATTCATAAATTCAAGCTCAAATTAATATAGATAAACTGGATAATAATTTATTAAACTGGAAATTAAAGCTACATAATCATCGTTTCACTTAAAGATCCGTCATAAGCCTAAAAAAGTAAATTAGTTCATCATCAATGAATTAATAACTGAATAAATTAAAGATAACATCCTTTCAATTACAAATATAAGACTAAACAAAGAATAAATCAGAACACCCTTCACTTTAGCCTTAATCCGCAATTAATATGAACATTCCTTCAAAATCTTCACTCCAATGCTCAAATAAGAAAATCTGTAATTAATCTCTGATAATTGCCCTTGTGTATTGATTTGATCTTGCGTTTGTATTATTATATGTTTTCCCCCGAAATCTGAGTTCAATCCTCCATCCCATAGAATCCCAAAGCTATGCAATCACTCAAAACAAACTTCTAACAGTGTTAGAATCAAAATAGGACAGCATCATTCGGGACCCCCCGCCACGGCGGGGGTATATACTCATGAAATGCCCTCTCCGGCGGGCTAGGCTATTGCAATCTGGAATGGAGACCCCCCGGCGGGGGTGTAAGGGTTAAATAAGCCCGCCCTGGCGAGGGTGGGTTCTGCTTTCTAACTATGGTTTAGCTCCATACTTGCTCCAATTATGCTCCAATGCCTTCCTTTTTCAAGCACTTGCCGCACCAACCACCCTACACATCAAACAACAATAAACAAGTAAAACTAAACATGAAATCAAGGTTTTAACAACGAATAAGCTTGAATTAGAACCCCATTCGTGGATATAAAATCCACTTATCAGTTAATCCCGCAGATTAATAAAGAATAGAATGACAACCCTTATGAGTATTGAAAGAAAATAACATTCTCTATGAATACGAAAGAATAATACCCTTTACCTTAGTAGAAGATTGGATACTACAATAGTGAAGTAGCAGAATACTCTTCTTCTTTCTCTCTATAGTTTCTCTCTCTAGAGTTTCAGTGAATTCGTAAGAAATAATGAATGAATGAGCTTCAATTTATAGGAGATTGGACTAAATAGTAACTAATTCATCAACGGTCCAGATTGATTTACTTTTAAACGAACGATCCATAATGATTTACAATTAAAACTTTAAACCAACGATCCATATTAATTTACTGTTAAAACTTTAAACCAGCGATCCATATTAATTTACTATTATAACTTTAAACCAACGATCCATAATGATTTACTATTATAACTTCAACCAACGGTCTAAAAAATTAGCACATCTCTTCATAGAATAATAAGCCAAACTTATAACAAACACATCATAAAAACCCCTCTATTTATATAAAAAAATTGAATAAATATTTACCAAAATCACTTATCTTTAATCAACACATTTTTAATCTTTGAACAATTATTCATCATTAATATTATAACTTACAATATTTAACAACCAGCTCATTCCCAAGAAAGAGGGGACTTTTCGATAAGGATTTCTCCCTATTGACGCGCAATTAAGTGACCAAACCCCTTTCCTCAACAGAACTTTCTAGACATCGTTAATAATGTAAATAATAATATGAATAATTTTGTCGTCTCAATTACTAATTTAATAATATAAAATATTATGCAGATGATACTGTGACAATAATTGAATCAATAATATGAGAGATATTATGCAACAATTACTGTAGCAATAATTGAGTATAACTGAGTGACTTCTTACGTAAGCATCAATAATCAAAGATACTATACAATAATGTGTGCTACTATGCAACCACGCGTATTACTGTTCTTTTATCACCGGGTATTTCAACAGTTAATGGTAAAACTTTCGCCGTTAATTTTATAAAAAGATATTTCTGTCGTTTACCAACTCCGACAATACTTTCGTTGTGGGGTCCACCAATGATTGTGTCGTCGTACGAATATTCCCTGTTAAAACGAATATTCCCCGACCAATCGAATATTTTATAACAACTTGCTTACTTTACAAAATTTGTAAATATTACTCACAATTATAACATTATATCAAATCCACACCATAATATTCAAAAATATATTTCGAGAAAAATTAATCTTTATTCATAAAAGTTGGGGTCTTACAGGAATGATCTATAACATGGATCAAAAATAGGCATACATCATCTATATCGTTCAATATAGAAAATAATGACTGAGATTAGAACTACAAAAATCACGTTCGCTACTATTAGCAGCAAACGACAGGTTACGTCCGCTACTAATAGTAGCGAATTAATGACGCTAAAAATAGTACCGTCATCCGCTACTAAGCTACTATTAATAGTAGACGTAACTTTACGTCGGCTACTAATACTACTAATAGTAGCGTCGTCCGCTACTAATAGTAGCAGACATGAATTTTTCAGTTTTAATTTCGATCGTTGGTTCATATATTGAACGATAGAGACGGTATATGCTTATTTTTTATACATAACAAATAGATGATATAAATTATTATCCATATATATATATATATATATATATATATATATATAGCTCAACTTTCTCAAGCGAACCGGAGGGAGTGAACTAAGAACGAACCAGTTATAGCGACAGTTTTTTTCGTCGTTATAGCATAAAAACCCGACTTTCTATGCTATAGCGACGGAACCGTCGTTATAGCCGGTTCGTTCTTAGTTCGCTCCTTTCAATTCGCTGGAGAAACGGATTATATGTCATATTATACAAGGTTTTCTCAATTGATTGAAATTGTACTATGTGACAGGCTAAGCCATTAAATTAACTTCTGCATTTGCTCCTGCCACCTTGTTGAATATTGAGACATATTATTCATCGTGGATGAGATAAGTATGAATGATCATTTTTGGTGAAACACGACCTACTCTGATCTTCAGTATTACCAAAAAACTAAATGGAAAAGGTGAATGATTAGGTCTGGTACTAAATGAGATGAAGAATGTCTAGTTGTTCAAATGGCACCAATTATTGGATCTTGTCTTCAACTTAAGACAAAAATACATTCAAATTAATGCTTAATTGACTTAAGAGAATTATGATGAATTAGGCGATAATATTCTATTAATCTTATTGTCTTATTCCTTTTAAGTGACATTCTCATTCCACACTCGAGGTGTTTCCAAATGGTCAAAAAAGAATAAAGAAAAACTCCCCACATTTTATTAGCAAAAGGAAAATATTTGGTAATACCATAATTAGCAGTTAAAATTGCGTCAATTAGGTCTTAACTTGATGTTTAAGATTTGCTCAGGTTCAATTCTTATCGTTAGTTTGTTACCATGTACATTTGTATTTCTTTGTTTACGTGAGATTTTATTTCCTCTAATGCCACGTTGATAATTATTGTAATTTTCTTGCATTTAGAGCTAAATTGTTGAGATTATTCCCTAATTAGTCTTTAATTAATCCATAGACTATTGTTATTATTTCTAGTCTGATACATCAAAAAGATGATCATAGAATACTATTTTAGTACCTGGAATTATAATACATCATCATCAAATTATTTTAAAAATGACAAAACATAATTTGTGAGAATAAATAAAAAAATAATTATGGAAAAAAATAATCGTAATAATATTAAATTAGTACAAATACACGCATCTTATCTATCATTTTTTTAAAACAAACGTAACCTCGATCTGGGACAGGAAAAACAAGAAAACCTAGTAATAATGATGTTTCTTCACAATAGAAAAGATATTTAACTACAATAATTTGCTTCGGTAGTAATGTAGATAGAAAATAACCCCTGGACAGATAGGAACCCAGTCACCCTGTTTCGGAATAATATCACCATTGTAGCATGCAAGGACTATCGCAATAATAAGAGAACCCAGCCACTGAACTGAAGTAATTTATTCAATTGGACCAAGAAAAGGAAAAAAAATTAATAAATCCTTGCCACATAGTGTCATTTTGAAAGCTCATGTTTTTGGCATGGATATTATAACGTTCAAATGACAGCATATATATAATAAAATGATTCTTTAGATCTAAATTACAATATATATATATATATATATATATATATATATATATATATATATATATAAACAAATATATATCTATAACAAATGTTTACAACAGCATTATTTGGGATAACCCAAACTGACGTCCCATATTTTTTATAAAGAGTGTTATCCGCTACAAAAATAGTGAGAGAAGGGTTAAAAAAATTTAAATCTGGACCATCTGTTTCTCTAATGGACGGGCAGAGATAAATGTCAAAATACTGTTTCTCTAATGGACAGACAAAGATAAATGTCCAAATAATATCAAAGTAAACATTTATTATGCATCACTCTGCATACATGACATGCCTGACACCCACTCAATTAGGGATGGGAAAAAAAATCTTTTTGAAACATGCACTCAATCAGGGATAGTTGGAATAATGATTACCATTATGACATGATTCAACTATAATGCCCTACACTAGACTATCAAGTTTCTACATCTAAACCCCAATCAATTGAAACCTACTGCTTACAAGAATAAATTTTCATACTGACTGATGTATTCCTGTTTTTGAAGTATGCAAGTCAATCATATGGACAATTTAAGTTACAATTTACAACAATAAAAGCATTGCAAAGAGAGGATAAATTCTAGAGTGCTAGGCCACAATATATATTGAGATGCATAAAGAACAAAAAAAAAACTTGCATCAATTAACATAGCAAACAATATTTGCATTTTATGGTCAAAAGGTGTACAATCCAACGCCCAATACTATGCATAATTTTTTTTTCATGTTTTCGTTTTAGCTAATTGCATACATGTTTCTACAAGGGGGTGTTTTTTTATATACTTTCTCCATTCCAAAATTAGAGATACATTTCTAAAACGACGACTTTTAAGAATAATATATCCCTAATAATTGCTTAGAAATGTAGTAGTGGTGACACAAAACTACCTAGAAGACAAGTAATAGAAATGCATCTCTAATTTTGGAATTAACTAAAAAGAATGTATCTCTAATTTTGGAATGGACAGAGTCTATATTTCCATCTCTATTTATTTTTATTTATTTTACCCTTTTTCTTGTTTTATCTGTTTTATGATCTTATATTTTCCCTTGCCTTTTTTATTTTATTTAACTAGTTTGGGATCAAAGGCACTGAGTTTTGTTAAGTCAATAAACATCGCAATCATAGTTGTCACGGTGCTAAGGCAGGACGTGACGGTAGTTGACCGCCAGGACGCCTAACCGATAAGACATTCGTATGACAACAAGTCGTAAAAATGTGTATTTTATACATTATTTATTTTACTTCAAAAGTATATTGCACAATAAAATTTTATATATATTAAAACCCGAAACATAATAACTCGTCTCCACTTTTTGTTGTCTCTAGTCATAATAGCTCAAGCAAAGTCATCAACTATGAAGTCATTTCCGTTTCTCTCACGGGCATCACTCTCATTCAAAGGAGTAGGGTCATAGGTTGGGTTAGGTTAGAGTCATGCGTTGAGTTACTTGAGTAATTAGAAAAGTCCATGGGTTATCATGAGACATGATAAAAAATGACTTAATCACTTAATTTGGGCCCGCTACCAATGCGTAAGCCTTGGCGGCTCGGCGTCCAAGGCATTGTCTTGCTCTTCTCCAACGCCAAAACGCCTAGGTGACGCCATGACAACTATGATCGCAATTACTGCCGCCTCCAAACAGTACCAACATAGAGAAATCTCTCATCATTTCCACATTAGAAACTGCAAAACTTGCTCCAGTAAAATATTTTAGAATGAAATGGATTATAGACTATAAAAAAACATATTTATTTGTAATAAAAGAACTCAATTAACTGCCGGTCTAATATTATCAATACAACTAAGCAGAAACCTTGTTGATTCATTCTCTACTTTCTCATAAATAGAATCAAAGAATATAAACATGTTATTCTTCTGCTAATTAATATAAAACATATTAATGTTGAAAAAGAATTTCATGACACTATGTTGATTGATAATTATATATATTCAATGATATTGTGATTTCTGTATGGTGTGATATTTCAAAGAGCAGAATATGCCTTATCTTAGCTGATGGAGAAGCTCAAAAGTTGCTAGGAAACTCTGTTGATATGTCAACGATATGACTTTAGCTGAAATATTTGACAGCCTGGCTTGTAGGAGCTCTTAACTGCATCCTGTTCAAACTTCTTGACGGCAGCTTCATTCTCTTCTAAGCTGGTCTGAACAAAGTATCGTACCCACCATGAGGAGGCCCTCAATTTAGCCTATAGAAATAGACAAGAAAACTTTCAACCATGTCCTTCGCTTAGCTTTCTTTTTATGGGCAGAAATGTAAATGGTATATTTTAATTCACAAAACTCAAATAAGACACTTTATATAGGTACTTCATTTAAAGGCCTATAGGCATCTACAAATAAAATAATCGCCTGCTATCATGATATAGTTTTACAGAGAAGGATGCAACAAATCCTTGACATGATTACCCAAAAAAATAAAGATACTAACAAAATATCCAAAATGCTTGTTTCATTAAAACTACATAAATATTTTGAAGGGAACAATTATGATAAAAAAATAAAAAAAAAATTTACAAAAATTGAAGAAAGAATAGAGTACAAAAACAGAGATGGAAGAGGTGAGAGACAGAAAAACCCCGATTTATTAAAACCATGAACTACCAAAAGATGAAGTAATGCATACTGGTCAGTATAAGACCCCAGTGCCAACGTATGCTAACAAGTAAAAGTATACAAAATGTAGTTAGCTAACAAGTAAAAGTATACAAAATGTAGATATGGGACTAAATTATCATTTATCCATACTAGATCGAGATTAATAAAGTCACTTACTAAAGACTGGTCAAGTAACACTGATAATCTACCGGACGCACACTTACCGGCCGACCAAATTTTGAACTATCTGCAACTTTCCCTTTCTGATGACCTGGATAACCTACATTTGTATAAGCAAAAGGAATATAAAATGATGAAGAATATTAATTTAAAAAAAATGACATACAGATAATAGATTCTTAGCACCTTATAATGAAAGGTTCAGCCCTAAAACATAAAACAATAGATGTTTTTTGTACAACAACCAATTATCGCATTCGTCCCACAAACTTGAGAAGTTACTCTATGAATTATGCATAAAAAACATGGCAAATTTGGTATACGTTAAGAGTAGGTAGAGAAGAAAACAAAACGTATCCACTTACTAGAAATGGTGCAAAAAATGCATTAGAGGAGACATTGATTTAGTTGTTGATATACTTTTCAAAATTGTCTTCTTTAGCCTTATTATTAACAGAAACGCCCAGGCAGTATTGTTGTTATAATGCAAAAGATAAGATTAAATAATGGAGTACTTATACAATATGTTTCTTTTGAATGGAAAGACCTTCAGGGCCAAAAAGGATAAGATCCCATCGTGCTCTATGTTGAGGTTTATGTTAATAATATGATAGAGAGGGTATCAAATCCTATAATACTTTTTCACCACTCATTTTTGACCCAAAATTCCTATAAATAATTTACACAATGTTTTGCTGACATCTACATTTCCTTAAGAAAGAATAGAAAACGAACTAAAGAACTGGAAACTAAAATCCCAGAAAATACAACAGAATTCCCTACATCCAAGTCTTTTGTACACTTTTCTACTTCATAAGAAGTATTAGGATCACAAAATATCACATGAAAAGTAGACTTCCATCCATCTCAGAATGCTTCAGAACTATCTCACTTTTCGAACCATAATGCACCTAATGTCTAAACTTCTCCTGGTTCAATTTTGAGTGTTTCTAAATTATAGTTGGATCATACAAGCCATAACAGCCATATACTTCACATGGACACTTCTCTAAGACAAATTTAATAAAATTAACATTTACATACCAAGTCAAGATTTCAGTACATGAAAGCTTGATGTCTGGGAGGAAGAAGGATGGGAAGGTGCTTTGGCAATGTTGTTGTATCTCTATTTATCACTTTATTTGGGTATTTGGATGGAAAGGAATGCCTCTGATTTTTAACAATCACTTCTTATTTGGGAGAGGGTCACTTTCCTTTCCTCATTGTCGTCTTCTGCCATGTGCACTTTTGGAGGAATTTCGATTTCAGATTAACAAAGAAATGGAGGTGATGGCCTTTTTATTAGGGCTAGTAATTTTCCACTTTCTGTTTTGGAGGATTTCTCGCATCCTCCTCTTTTGTCTGTTCACTCCTTTTTAATAAAAATCTTCTTCTCTTTATCCAAAAAGAAGTCGAGCATTCAGAATGATCTCTCCACTTTCTGCACGCCTCCTTTTGAATTACATTACCAATAACTTTCTTAAGAAGCCCATTGAATTTCTTTTTTCAGGTGCGAATTTCAAAACTGCCTCTTTTCTTATTTCATTTAAAGTCAAGACGTCTAGTACTAGTGGTTTTTCGGTTGGGCAACGGATCAGTGATTGTTCACATTTGTTGTTTGCGGATGATAGTCATTTTTTGTGATGCTGAGGCACAACAGTTGAGATTTTTGAGGTGTATTCTTTTGTGTTTTGAGGTGTGCTCTTATTTGTTTTGAGGTGTGCTCTTTTCGGTCTTTTGTGCTTTGAGTCTGTTCTGCTTGAAGATCAGTGTGGCAAAAGTCAGTTGATTCCTGTGGGTGTGTTGCATAACATGACCCAGTTAGCTGAGAATTAGGGCTGCCAGGTGGGATCTCTTCCATCTTTAATTGTATCTGGTTCTTCGCCTAGGTCCGATTAAAACCTGCCTAGGCGCTAGGCCTCTACCACCTATATTTGGTTGAGCGCTCTGCCTAAGCAAAACTAGACCTCTACTTTGAAGCTCTACAATACTTCAAATGAATTTTCAAGTCTAAAAATATTTATTTTTTTTTGATAATTTTCATGTAAAATTTTAGAAAACTAAATCTATTTTATGTTTTAATAAAAAAAATTAAATGAGACTGTTAAGAAAACGTTTTGTCCGCCTAGGAAAACGCATAGGCACTAGGCGCCCCCTTCGTCGCCTAGCAACTTTTAGAACTGATGAGTGAGTTTTATACACATGAATGGAGTGCGTTTGAGCTTAATCTTTTGAAAGTTTTTAAGTGATTGTATATCTATTCATGCATGTTTTACGTTGTTTTATAGGAATTGGGACAAAAGTTACTTGGATCGACGTTTGGAGTGGCTAGATTTGCGTTTTCAGCTTACCATTTACATAACACCCACTTCAGAGCCAATTTCAGTATTGCTCCGGACCTTATTTCGAAAAACTTAAAGAATGAAAGTTGTAGATCTACGTCTCCTCTATTCGGAACATCTTGAATCATCAAAATCGGAGTTCGGAAGAAGAAGTTATGGCCATTTTCCCAAAGGGTGTCGGAGCAGAAAATTTCCAGAAATGAGGCCAGCGCCGGGGCGCCCAAATTAAGCGCCGTGCAGCGTTGCAGCGCCGTGCCCAGCGCCAAGGCGCTGGGGAAGGGATTGGTCAGGCTTGGACGCGTTTTGGGGCGAATTTTGACACTTTTCGGACTCCAAATTGGATTGGGTTTGTTCCTAAGCTAAAAATTGGACTTGTGACCTATAAATACATGATGTAAGGCATAAAATAAAGGGGGATTACATAGATTAGCTTAGATAAAATACTCCATTAGATTAGAACATAAACTCTAGTTTATATTGGATTGTTGGAGATTGAAGCAACTTGAGGATCATTGAAAATTCAAAGCAGGAGCGGAAGAGGAGTCTCAAGACTATTGACAACAGATTTTATTATCTTCTCTTCTCTTACTTTTATCTTTTAATGTTTATTCAGTTGTGGATTCTTGATTTTAATTCAATGACAATGAACTAAATTTCTTTTATTAAGACTACAAATTGAACCTTTTGTCTATGAATTAATTATTTAATTTATTCCAATTATTTATGTCAAGGTGAATTGTTTATCATGTCTTGTGCGTATTGATTAATTATTTGGCCAGTAATTACCGTGTTACTCTAGAAGGATTCGGAAGAAGAAATTTAGGGTTAGAACTGGACATGATAACATGTATGCTTCATTATTTGTATGAGACGAATAATTAGGGTCGTGAATTGAATAGGAATATATGTTTACTGCATGTAACAAATTGGGAATTGAAACTTAATGGGTTTAATTTAATTATTTTGCATAGGAATATCGCAAGATTGATTGAATTGAATAAAAGTTAACTGATCACTTGGGAAAGGGCTTTTAACACTTAGAATTTCTGTTAACAATTCATTAGGCATAATAATTGGATTAGTTGGATAATTGGTTTGTAGTACATAAATTGGGGATATTGTAGTCTTAACCTTTATTTATCTGAATTCATTCGTCGAGTCTTAATCTTTATTTATTTGAATTAATTTTAGAGTAATCTAGTTTTAATTGATTAATTTAGTTTTCTTAATTAGAAAAATCACACTTTGCAATTGTTTAAATAAAATTGATTTGGTTAAGAGTTAGTACTTGGTTATTTTTATTAAATAATTCTCGTGGGAACGATACTTTTCTTATCACTTTATTACTTGTTGACCGTGTATACTTGCACGTATTCATTAATTGCGAAATCGATCAACAAGTTTTTGGCGTCGTTGCCGGAGAATTAGTTTTATAATTTTGTCAATATTAATTTTTATCAAATTAGTTTTAATTTAAACGTTTTTTATTATTATTTTCTTTAATTCTCTTTCCATTTTTTTTCTTTCTTTTCATGTACCATGGCGGAATTTAATTATCAATGGCCGTATACGAGAATAACTCAGCCAAGGGGAGAGTATTTTCTGCATTATCAGCACAAATTGAGACACTTTCGAAGAGGTTAGACACTTTTGCAACACAACGTCGTCAAAGTGTGGCGGTTACTTGTGATTATTGTGCTGGAAATCATATGAGTCATCAATGCGCCATCAGTTTCGAGCCGGTACAGTATGGTGGTGATTACCCCAACAATTATGTCTATCCCAACAACTATCATCAGGATTGGGGGTATCACCCAGATTTTTCATGGAGCCATACGTATCAAGATTAATTTTATGCTCCAAATTCAACATACTCACCAGAGTTTTCGTGTCTACCTCCACTACAACAGGAAGAACATTCCAATTTGGAGAAAATTCTGTCCAAGTTCATAGCTTCAAGTGAGGAGAGGAGGATTAATTAAGAGATATCGAGTCAAAATTTTGCAAACCAGATGGAACAGCTACTTAATGCCTCAAACATTTGTCCTCAATACACTTGTCCCTATGACATGGATTCTGAGACTGATGGTGAGCCCGAATCAAGTTTGCAACCGGATGTGCCAAATGATATATATGGTGAAAGAGAGGAGACACTTGGGGACCAAGAAAAGGAGATTGGCAAAAATCTAACTTTGAGTACCAATGAAGATGACCCGATTTTGATAGTGACCCACGTACCTTCTCCACCAAAGTTCAAGAATCTGGGCAGTTTTGCAAAACCATGCCCAATTGGCAGTCATGTCGTCGGCAAAGCTCTTTGTGACATGAGAGCTAGCAAAACTTTAGAGCCATGGTGGGACGAGAAAGGGAAGATAGAAGAGGAACCTGTTGTGTTTGACAAGCATCCATGCCATAATTTGATCACAAACACAACGGAGAAAGCACCTAGTGGTTTGTCGTACTTAATGGGGATCTTATCTAAAAAGATCATGCTAGGTGAATTAAATTCAATAGTCATTTCAAATGGGAACCTCCCAAAAGAGACATTGTTACTGATGGATGGAGGGTTCCTCAATTTTTGTAGGGGAATTGGATAGAAAATTGAAGAAGTCAGGCTGAGACTATAAAACAAGCGCTTATTGGGAGGCAACCCAAGTTTAATTTTTAGTTTTTGTTTTTATTAGGTTTTATATTAGTAGCTTTGAATTTACATTTATTTAGGATTTAATAAAATTGTTTCTATCATGGTTTACAGGTTATTCAAGTCAAATTCAAGTGTGGTGCCCAATTTGTTCCATGTGCTTAGCCTATTCTCCAAACTTAGTGGACAAGGAGGAAGATTGCTATATTTTCAGGGAAGTCCTCTGCTTTACTTTTTTATATTTCAGCCATTGAGGACAATGTCTAGTTTAAGTTTGGAGGCATTTTAGTGTCGTATTGCATATAGTTAGTTATCTGCATAGTAGTTCGTTTTTTTATGTGTTAGCATTGTATTTTTTTTAGGTTGCATATAATACATGGTAGTTATTTGCATATTCATATGTGTTGCATTAGTATGTGTTCATGTAGTATAATTGCATTTTTTTTTGCATGAATCTGTGTGATCGGTTGGTGTGGTCTTAGCTCGGCCTATGATAAGATTGATATTAATTGTTAACTTGAACAGTGTTATAATTGATGATGAGTTCTAATTTTAATTATGATGATAATCTTAGACTGTCTGAAACTTATGTAACCGGTTAGCACTTAAAGTTTAACTGTTTTAATCCACTTGGTTCAAGGGTTTCATAATTTGTTTCTGAGAAAAAATCTTGGTTAAAATTTAAAGAAATTAGTGAACTGGCGATAAAGGTTGGAATGACGTAAAAGCTTGAGTTTGGGAGAATCTATGGGGTATATATATATATACAAAAAGAAAAAGAAAAAGAAAAAGAAAAAAAATGATGAAACGGAAAAAAAATAGAAAATTCAAAAAAAAATAGAATAAACATCGTGGCATGCTTGTCTAGTTGTGTGGCCTTTGTTACTTGAGTAAGTAAGCCCGAGGGGATTGTCTTTACACCTAGCGCCCTAAAGTCTTAATGGTCTGGGAGTCGTTGGTCGAAAGCTCGTTAAGGTAGCACTGAAAAGCCTAAGGGAATAAGACATTGCACAGCCATGAGAATTATAAAAAAAAACACGAGAAAGAGCAAAAATGCCCTCGTGGTTGAATAAAAGTATAAATAAAGCATGTATTTACCCTTAGACTTGGTAATTGCTTAGTTTTAACTGAAGTTGTCATGTTCACAAAAGTAATTGAATTGGAACTAAAATTTTCCTTCTAAGAAGTTTGTTATGTGATTATTTTGAACTGTGATTGGTTAGAATGGTTAACAAGCACACAAGCACAACATGGGTAATGACAGGTTTGGATTGACTAACTGGTTAGAGTTATGGACTTTGATTTGATCGGATAAATTGTTTGAGTATCATTAGTATCTTTGAGGCCTGTTGCTATATATCATATTGATTTATTACTAGGTTCGTAGGTATATTAGGAAGTAGATCATGCATATGCATTCATGTAGTTAATTTAGTTTGTTTATTTTTATTTCTTTTGTATTTTTGATTGAGGACAAGCAAAGGTTTAAGTTTGGGGGTATTTGATGAGTGAGTTTTATACACATGAATTGAGTGTGTTTGAGCTTAATCTTTTGGAAGTTTTTAAGTGTTTGTGTCTATTCATGCATGTTTTACGTTGTTTTGTAGGAATTGGGACAAAAGTTACTTGGATCGACGTTTGGGGTGGCTACATTCGCATTTTCGGCTTGCCATTTACATAGCACCCACTGCAGAGCCAATTTCGGTATTGCTCCGGACCTTATTTCGAAAAACTTAAAAAATAAAAATTGTAGATCTACGTCTCCTCTTTTCGGAACATCTTGAATCATCAAAATCGGAGTTCAAACGAAGATGTTATGGCCATTTTCCCAAAAGGGCGTCGGAGCAGAAAATTTTAAAAAATGATGCCAGCGCCGAGGCGCCCAAATTAAGCTTATACTCAGCGCCGGGGCGCTAGAATGCAGTGCTGCAGCGCCGTGCCCAGTGTCGGGGCATTGGGGAAGGGATTGGTCAGGCTTGGACGCGTTTTAGGGCGAATTTTGACACTTTTCTGACTCCAAATTGGATTGGGTTTGTTCCTAAGCTAAAAATTGGACTTATGACCTATAAATACATGATGTAAGGCATAAAATAAAGGGGGATTACATAGATTAGCTTAGATAAAATACTCCATTAGATTAGAACATAAACCCTAATTTATATTGGATTGTTGGAGATTGAAGCAACTTGAGAATCATTGAAGATTCAAAGCAGGAGCGGAAGAGGAGTCTCAAGACTACTGACAACAGATTCTATTATCTTCTTTTCTCTTACTTTTATCTTTTAATGTTTATTCAGTTGTGGATTCTTGATTTTAATTCAATGACAATGAACTAAATTTCTTTTATTAAGACTACAAATTGAACCTTTTATGTCTATAAATTAATTATTTAATTTATTCCAATTATTTATGTCAAGGTGAATTGTTTATCATGTCTTGTGCGTATTTATTAATTATTTGGCCAGTAATTACCGTGTTATTCTAGAAGGATTCGGAAGATGAACTTTAGGGTTGGAACTGGACATGATAACATATATGCTTCATTATTTGTATGAGACGAATAATTAGGGTCGTGAATTGAATAGGAATATCTGTTCATTGCATGTAACAAATTGGGAATTGGAACTTAATGGGTTTAATTTAATTATTTTGCATAGGAATATCGCAAGATTGATTGAATTGAATAAAAGTTAACTGATCACTTGGGAAAGGGCTTTTAACACTTAGAATTCCTGTTAACAATTCATTAGGCATAATAATTAGATTAGTTGGATAATTGGTTTGTAGTACATAAATTGAGGATATTGTAGTCTTAACCTTTATTTATCTGAATTCATTCGGCGAGTCTTAATCTTTATTTATTTGAATTAATTTTAGAGTAATCTAGTTTTAATTGATTAATTTAGTTTTCTTAATTAGAAAAATCACACTTTGCAATTGTTTAAATAAAATTGATTTGGTTAAGAGTTAGTACTTGGTCATTTTTATTAAATAATTCCTCGTGGGAACGATACTTTTCTTATCACTTTATTACTTGTTGACCGTGTATACTTGCACGTATTCATTGATTGTGAAATCGATCAACAAGAACACTGGTTCTTCCCCTGGGGGCTAGGCATAAGGCGAAACCTACTCGGATCCAGTGGTGGAAGTTGCAAAGCTTAGAAAGAAGATTAACGGGTTAAAAGAAATCTTATTTTTCAAAAGGAGGTAGAATGGTCCTTATCAATAGTACTATTTCAAATTTGCTTACCTATTACTTGTCAGTAGTTAAGCTGCCTACATCAGTTAGGAGATTGAAGAAGCTTGTTCAGGATTTTTTGGGGAAAGGAAATGATGGAGAAGTACAATTTAGTGAACTGGAAACAAAAGTGTGCACCTTTGGAACAAGAAGGGTTGGGGTGAGGGACTTTGGGTTGTTCAATAGGACTATGAGAGGGAAATGGTTGTGGCAGTTCCTTTCGAAGGAGGATAGATTGCAGAGGAGGGTGATGGTGATCAGATATGGGTTGGAGTGGGAAGGCTGGATGACTAAGAGTTTGAAGCTTTCTTATGGAGGGGGTTTGTGGAAGGGCATTGCGGATGGATGGTAGGAGTTCCCAAGGCATGTTGCCTCTATGGTTGGCTGGCGATGGGGGGAATCCAGTTATGGAAGGATATTTTGATAAGGATGGAAGCATTGTGTATTAGATTTCTGAATGTTTTCACTTCTACGGGGGATCCTGATGCAGTACTAGCGGATTTTGTTACTGTGTTAGGTGGGCATATGTCTTGGCAACCAGTGTTTAGGAGACAATTTCAGGACTGTACTTGAGGAGGTGACGGCTTGTTACCAATAGTTGAGTTGGGTCACTTCAGGAGAAGATGAACTGGGTGAGTTGGATTCCGAACAGAAATGGCAGATTTTCGTTTTGTGTACCCAGCTTTCCTGGTAATCATGTTATGGAGAGAGACAAATTGTAGATGTTTCGAGGGGGAGTTGAGTTCTATTGTGCAGATTAGATCTTTATTTTTGAGCCTCCTTGTTTTCATGAATCTTGTCCGGATCAGTGTTACCTAAAACGTGGTACGTTTCGATACACAGTAAGAATACGAGTACGCGGTTACGCTAGAGTATCTTTATATAAGTTGTTATAGATAGAAATTTTCTTAGAATCTGTAATAAACCTAAATTTTATAGAAGATTTTCAGTTGAATCATTGTTTTACAAATATTTTAGTACAAATATAATGTTTTGAGCACCCAATACTAGGTTATAATATTAATATTTGTGCAATTATAATTAAACAACAAAGAATTTTTTTGGTACACTAAATTTAGAGTATTAGAACTTAAGAGTATCTAAAGTACGCAAGTACCAATACGTGATTCGCTAAGTTTATGAGAATATCTGGTAAATCTGGTCCGGATTCAAGTGAGCCTTTTGTCGATTTTGTTGTGGAGTTTAACCAAAGGAGCCTGACATGGTTTTTGTTGTCTTAGTTGTGTTCCCTGGTGTAGAGTTCTTGGGCTGTTGTCCATACTTTTCGTATACTCATTGTTGTCTCTTTTCTCAATAAGTATGGCTTTAGAGTTTAGGAAAGAATAATTAAAATAAAATTAAATAAATAAACTAGATCAAGTAATTCTCAAGTAGACATTTTATTATCCATGTCGCTATAATAAAACACATTCAAAAAGTAACATGACTGCAAACAGAACCAAAACAATGTCCATAGAGCAAAAGATACTTAATCCAAACACAAAATTCTGTTAAATGAAAATAAAGTAAAATTTGCAATCATCTAGTCTACACAACAACATAAGCCCTTTTACCTGTGAAGATAACAATCCCATCGGACGATATCCTTGCCAACTCAGGAAGAGTCCTGTTGAGATATTTCGGAGACAAGTAATCTAATGCATCTGAGACAATCACAAGAGAAAATGTTTTTGCCCCGTATGGTTGAGGAAACTTGATATCAGCCTCACGTAAAATGCCCTTGTGAACAAGACTCTTGCAGTTTCTATCAGCATCCTCAAAATCATATGGTTCCACACCCCAGGCTTCAGTTTCCTCTTCTTTTAACAGTTCAGAAACAACTGTACAAGTATCTGGCCCAACATGCAAAACTTTATGCATGCTATCACCATATGCTTTCCTTAAAACAGGAATTGCCTGTGAAATCTCTCTCGTGCATGAAAAATCACCTGCATATGGGAAAATTTAAATAATTAAATCTTAATAAAAATAACTTGATTTGGATGTATTACTAGTAACACAAGTGCTAAAACTTTTGACCACTGAGATGCATAAGCAATTTATCATCCACAAACATGTTCACAGCCCTATTTTGTCAAATTACCAGAAGTAGTTTCTTTGAACAAACATTACCACAAATTCATAGCTTTTGACACATGGTCATAAAATCACTGAATAACAGGAAGAAAAAAAGAAAAAAATTGCGGGATAAATAACGTTGACTACTGGGGTCCGGTTTTCATTGTGGTTACCGAAATTTTTTTTATTACAATCGAATAACTGTACTCTCAAAAACTTACCAAATAGTCATTCCGTTCGATTTCCGTCCAAAAAACGGACGGAAGTGCTGAGTTGGCGAACGGAAGTGCTTAGTTGGCGATTTGACTTCGTTTTTTTTTGCTGATATGTATATGGTTTTGCCATGTGTATCATTATGTGTCAAGCACATGATCATAGATATTAAGAATAATTGTATCTTAATAATAATTTTAAAATAATAATAATAAAAATAATATTATTAAGAATAATAATAATAATAATAATATTAAGAAGAATAATAATAATTTCAAAATAATAAAAATAACAACAATAATAATAATTTTTAATTAATAAAAATAATAATAATTACAAAATAATAATAATAATAATTTCACAATAATAATTTCTATACCTGGGTTTGGGATTTGGGAAATGGTGAGAGATGTTGAAAAAACAATGCAAGGAAGCATGTTCTCTGTAGGATAATTTTTATTGTTTCTATTCATTTTGTGACAACGTAAGATTAATACTCGAACGTTAACTTAATTATATTAAACAACTATTTTCAGTTAATTAATTTTAAGATGAGTATGATCAGTATGATATCATAACAGGTGAATTTTGCTAATGTGTAATATAACATGTCACTCGACTAAATGGACATGGGAACGTGTGTTGTTCAAGTTCAACCTACTAGAGGTTTTGCAAGTGAGAACTGAGAAGAAGGTAATGTCACTTGATCCCCTATTCCCCTCAACTTGTTTGAATATAATCCTCGCAATTTCCTTTTTTTTCTTTTTTTGAGACATGAAAACAAATGGTTTAGTCAGCAAGAAGTTGCACGGCAGGAGATTATATATATATATATACACGTATTAAATGTGAGACAGACGACCGTTCGAAAAACAAATAATCAACGTCTTTAATTTCTATACCTGGAGTGTGGAAATGGTGAGAGACGGTAGGATTTGGGAAAGTGAATGTGATGAATCGAGATGGGATTAGAATTTCGAATATACCTGGGTCGAGAGACATTGAATTTAGAGAGAGAGAGAGAAGATGCATGATTATTATTATTATTAATTATTATTATTATAATTATTTAAAATTTATTATAATTATTATTACAATAATAATTATTATTATTATTAAAATAATAGTAACGTGGCCTTCTTTCCAATATCTTTTAATTTTTGACTATTTTAAAATTTTAATTATTTAAAATTTATTATTATTATTATTACAATAATAATTATTACAATTATTATTATTATTAAAATTATTATAATTATTATTATCTCATCTTCACATGCATATAAAAGATGCTAGGTGGTTTAAATATTAGTGTTACATAAATTCTAGCATAAGAGGTGGTTGGTGCAATGGTTTTTGTTGGAATATAAGATTTCTAGTTTGGGGAGGTCTAGAGTTCGACAACATTTTCTTTAAAAAAAATTTTAAGGCAAACCTTCTGCACTCCACGTCAGCAAATAACGGGCCACATCAGCAAAAAAAACGGGTCAATATGCACAGTCAGCATTTCCGTCAAATTTTTGGACGAAAATCGAACGAAATGACCATTTTGGTAATTTTTGAGAGTACAGTTATTCGATTGTAACAAAAAAAGTTTTGGTAACCACAATGAAAACCGGACCCCAGTATAGTGACCAAAACATTATTTATCCCAAAAAATCGCTGAGCAAAAAGAAAGTGCTTCAAAGCAAAGAAATATTGCTAAAATTAAAAGAGATAAAAGTAAAATTTATGCATCTAGTATGAAACTCTTTTCAGATGAGAAACAGACTCAGTTCGCAGCACTGAAAACCCAAGCAAAAAGAAAGTTGACAACTGACATAGAGAAACCTGATTTCATTAAGTCAGCACTGAAAACCTTAAACCACTACTTTCTCTATTTCCGAATCAGTAACTTCCACGAGATAAGGAAATTTAATTGCAACCAACTGCTAGGTGTTTTTCAATCCTTGACATGGTTAAATCTAAGTTTTGTGCCAGCCTGAAGGGAAAGAAAATTGAAAGTGGTAGCAGAGGACTTGGACCAATAGGATCCGGTCCCTTTTGTATTCAAACTTTTCCTTTGTATCCCACATACATATTAATATATTTCCGACTGTAGGGTTCAACCAGTAAGGGAACAAAATGGGTATAATTTAGGGATTACGATTTTTGAAAGTTTTTCTTCAGATTCATTGTATTACTCTCTACTAGGTTGTGGTGCAAAGCTAAATCATGGACATTTCTCAATTTATGCAATGGTACAAATCAGCGTATAGCCTCCTCACTTCACAAACTTAAGAAGTTGGTGCCAAAGCAAAAATGGTGAAAGGACTAAAATATGCTAATGCATCTAACACAGTAAATCTCGGGAACTACATAAATACTCCACAACTTTGCCTTGTTGAAATCAGTACTAATCCCCAAAATCTACAGATTGGCCGTCAACTCCTAGGAAGTAAACTTTTTGCAAGCTGAATAAAGGCCATCAACTATTATTCCATCCCAATATTTATAATACACCAATTTAAAATACTACGCCAACTAAGAGTACTGATATGAATAGCTATTCAAGACACATGATATTAGAAAATCTATTTATAATTGGTAATTAAGGCAATGATTCAAATATAAGCAAATTTTAAAGTTCGATAAATTACTCGAACCTCCAATTTTCTATTGATACTCGGATCATATTAGTTCTAAAAGTTCAAACTATTCGTGCTCAACTTGGTAGCAAAACGAGCCTTAATCAAACCTTATTTTATACTCGATAAATTTTGTGATCAATACTCGGCTCGGCTATTCATTTACCAGAACAAGTGCAGGTTGATAGGCAACATATACCAGAAATAATCGCTTAATTTGTCCCTCAAAACTAAGGCATTCTAAGATTCCTCAACAACATAATTTGAAAATAAAATCCTGATAACGGGCACCCTAAAATTTCTATAGTTTTCTGTAAATTAAATTGGTGGAGCTTATTTGTATTTTGTTATTTTTATTAATTTTGTTTGGGAGTGGGGGGCTTTAGGCCATGTCATGCAAATTTAGTGAGCAGGTAGACCTTTCTATGGAAAATAAACAATAATGATTAAAGAAAAAGGCAGTAGACTTCTAAATAGTGAGATTGAGAATATTTACACCTGCTACTAGAAGCATGTGAAAGATAGGGATAACATGCTTTGGCGACTCTTTTAAGTCAAACTGATAACTAAATTATACTCTCAATGTGTAAGCTTATGTGGGGTGTGGGGTGTGGGGTGTGGGGTGTGGGGTGGGGGTGGGGGTGGGGGTGGGGGTGGGGGGTGGGGGGGGGGGAAATCTCCGTCCAAAAAGTTAAAAGAATTATCAAATTTATATTCAGAAAGTTTCAAAATTCATTATGTCAACATTTTGTGGGGAGTTCAGAACTTTGAATCGAGAGGAATGCTAGGATTATCTTTGGACATAAATTGAATATCAATTTATATTGAGAAAGTGTCTCTTTTTTTAAAAAATTCTTTTAGGCATGGGAGCTTTTCTCATATCTTCATAAGGATTGGACTGTGCTTCACTAATGCCTCCATGTTTCTCCCACTTAATTTTCAATCATTTGTTTTGATTTTCTTTTGGGATAACTTCTTGCCTCCACATGATTTGTAATTTCATCTCTCCTTATAAAACTATATTCTCCATCTTTTATCTAAGAAATAAAAAATCAGCAGTAAGTCTTGCATATTCACTGCAATAAAGATCAAAGATGTTAATTAATCAATAGTGTTTGCAAAGCTACCTGGTTTGGCTAATTGCATATGGATTCCTTAAAAATAGCTATAGAATGACAACAAAATATTATGTCAAGTGTAATAAAAATGCCAGAGAGCACAATCTGAATACATGCTAATAAACCAAAAAGAGTTACCTTCAACCCTGCTAATAGCTGCTTTATTACCAAATCCACCTGTCAAGCAAAAACTTTTCACTCAGTTGATGCATGGACAAGCAATATCAAATCCAGAAAGTGATATATTAACAGCCAACATACGTACTATAAATAGGCCATATACTATCATGCTTTATATGTGTTGTGGCATCCATATAAAACTCGTGCATAAACAGCAGTTGCACCATGAGAACTTGAATTTTTAAGGAAGGTTGTAGAGTGCATGACTTATGATAAGAATAAAACAGGGAATATGGAATTGGGTACATTTTACTAGCAATGCAATAATGGAGTGGAATTTTCTCATGGTGTTCTATTCAATTATGAATTTCTGACCTTTGCATGAAATTTTGGGACAGCAAAGAACTGAGAATATGCAGTTGGGTACATTTTACTAGCACCCAATCTGTAAATATTTGTTTATTATCCAGAACACCGGCACCTGTTAGCCTGTTATATCATTTGGTATAGATCAACTCATGATTAATCGACATTGGTAAAACAATATTAGTATCGGTTACGATAACATAAGCACTGTCACCAAAAAGAACCCTCTTTTATTGGTAGTAGCATAAAATACACAATATCCTACAATTTTCCATTATAATTTAATTATCAAGTCAACTACTGTCTCACTACACACATAATTCACACATAATTCATGAAAAATAATATACTTAAGTTAATTATAAGTCACGGAAGACCAAACATTGTTATTCCTACTTTACAATAAGAAGCTGTATAATACTAATGACAGGACATTGCTTGGCCAACATTTACCACAATGAGAAGTCCAACAGACAAAATTGGGGAAGAACGTGATTTTGATTGCAATGATGGTGACAGTGGAACAGCTACACTGTCTGCAGAGGGCCGAGATGGACTCACTGGCCTCCTTGACATGGTTAAAAATTTCGCCAATGAGATAATAAGCTGAACAAAACACATGTCACACAAACAACCAGCAAAGGAAAAATAAATAATAATAACTCCATAAACATAAATATACTATGGAGTATCAAATTAACAAAAAGGGTAACATGTTCATCATAAATTGCATCACAATTGATTTTGAAGCCCCATTTACAACTACACTTTGTCTGGCTGCTCTTTTTCTTTTAATTTTACACTTTTCAGCTTTTAAGAATATAAATGCTACTACCCTCATCTCACATTTTGACACATACCTAATTACACCCAGTACTTTTAATGATGTGAAACCCTAGCTAGGATCAGTATAAGCTGTAGATATAGTAATTAGCTTTATAACATTCATTCTACACACAGATCCGCTGAATTTTTCATAAAAGAAGTAAAGAACCATTCAGCTAAAGGAATTCCAAATTTGTAAGGAGATTAACGTGTATAGCCATCCCAAATAATCAAAAATTGTTTTGAAATTATATAAGACTGAGAATTTGTTAAGATTTTACCAGAATACAGTGGCTAAATGTACTCCTTATTTAGTCCAGATTCACAGCTTCAACGACCACTCTTGTAGTACATGCAAATTTGAGAGAGACTTAGAAATTATGTTTGATATGTACCTGTTGAATGGAATCACCAAAAGTAGGAAGGAAGTGGGAAACTGAGCTTGAACGTTGGAAAACAAAGCGCACGATAGTTCATTAATTGGCGCCTGGCATCGGCTGAGATCCAACAGTTTAAGGGGACTCGGTTAGAATGAATTTGGTCTATCAAGACCATCGGTCTGTTGAACCCTTATCGTGCCGACACGTCATAAATTAATGGACGAGATTCTAAAGCTTTGCACGGCGTCGTTTGGCGAAGGCGCAGCGATCAACTTCGGATAAATCATCTGCAACGAAGTAATAGTCCCAAATAAGGAGCGATTTATAATCGGCACTGACAAGCAAAGGTGGGAGATTTGGCGCCATGTAAAACAGATCTTCATGAGATTGGAACATGTAAAACAGAGCAACAAGAATTCAAATTTAAAGAGGAAATGTACTGATTTAAAACAGAACTTCTTCATTATTGAGAGTATATTCATCTAAAAACAGAGCTTATTCATTCCTGATCTTTGATTGTCCTCATCAACAGGTGGTACAAGAAAGAATAAAGTCTATATTGAGGATAGTATATATAAATGAGTAGAACTAAATGCAAATAGTATAATACAAGTTTAAGTTTAATGATTGAATTTTAGTAATTCTAGAAGTTAGATAATTGTTTTGCAATTCTATCAATTAATATTGTTATGTATATGATGTTTTTGCGATGTAATTTGTTTTGACATATCAATCATAGAAAGAACTAAATGGATGACAGAAGTTCAGAAGGTGTTTCATTTACGGAAAGTCCTTGTATAGGACAAGAATTTGATTCGAAAGAGGATGCGTTTAATTTCTATAATAATTATGGAAGAAAGTTAGGATTTAGTGTGAGGAAACAATATGTGAACAAAAACAAGCTTGGTGTTGTTACTTCAAGAAGATATTCATGCTCAAAGGAGGGTGAGCGGATTGAAATAATAGTAGAGGCCAAGAAAAAGAGAGTTAGACGACCTAGTAGATTTAATTGTCAAGCAAAAATGAATGTAGTACTTGATAAAACTAAACAAAAGTACGTTGTCAACAACTTTGATGAGAATCACAATCACTTATTGCACATTTCTGAATGCGTTCATTTGATGCGATCTCAACGGGATGCAGCCAAAACACAAGCGATTGAGATTGAATTAGCATATAATTCTGGAATAAAATACAAATAAACCCATGAGTTGATGTCTAGACAAACTGGCGGGAAAGATTGTGTTGGTCACACAAGATCAGATCAGAAGAATAATTTACAAACAAAAAGGCAAAGAGATATGAAGTACGGTGAAGCTGCCAGCCTTTTATTGTACTTTCAGAAACAGTTGTCTGAAAATCCGTCATTCTTTTATGCAGCCAATTAGACAACGATGAGCAGATAACAAATATATTTTGGGCAGATGCAAAGATGATAATCGATTATGCTCAATTTGGGGAGGTCGTTACTTTTGATACCACTTATAAAACAAATGGCTCGTTTACCTTGTGGTGTTTTTGCAGGTTTTAATCACTATAGGCAAGCTATCATATTTGGTGCAGCATTAATGTATGATGAGACAACGCCATCGTTTGAGTAGTTGTTTTGTACTTTTTTGGATGCCATGTCCCAGAAGAAACCCATTACAATATTCACTGATCAAGATCATGCAATAGCAAGTGCATTATCATCAACGATGCCGGACTCATATCATAGGTTGTGTACTTGGCATATTGCTCGAAATTGTGTGAAGCGTATGTCCCTCGTAATGAAAGAAAATAGTCAAGAATTTCTACAAACATTTATGAATTGTGTCTATAAACATGATGATGAGTCATCATTTGAAAATGCTTGGACTGAAATGATTGCCAAGTACAAAGTTGAGTCAAATGAGTGGATGCAATGTACATATTCATTGAAAGAAAAATGGGCAAGATGTTATACTAACAAGACTTGTACTTTGGGAATGAGGAGTACACAACTTAGTGAGAGCTTGAACGCAAATATCAAAGATTACTTAAGCTCATAAATTAATTTGGTACAATTCTTCACACATTTCAATCGGCTACTTGAGTCTAAGAGATATAAAGAGTTGGAGGCTGAGTATGAGGCAAGGGAGAGAGTACAATATGGCAGGGTGAAGAGGACACCAATGTTGAATGAAGCTTTCATTCACTATAACCCTGTAATATTTTCTGAATTCGAAGAACAATTTGATAAGTCACTTTGCCTTGTTATAAAGTCAGTTGAGGAGAAGGAGGAAGGGTAATTCGAGTACGTAGTAAGTTACTTTGGGAGCGATAAAATATGAACTGTTATAGGCAGCCTTACTCGTCAAGAAGTTGTGTGTACATGTAAAATGTTTGAGATAAAAGGTATCTTATGCTCTCATACATTAAAAATTTTGGACATTATGAATATCAAATTGGTTCCAAGGAAATATATCTTGAAAAGATGGACAATGTTTGCGAGGAATGGGCAGATAAAAAACAGTTATGGAAGAGAGGTAGAGGGGGATCCAAAGTTGAAATTAGGCAGTCGGTATCGAATGTTAATTCCAAATCTAGTTAAGATTGCTCATCGAGCAGCAGAATGTGAAGAAGTAACGAAAATGGTTAATAAAGCAATTAGTGAGCTATCTGTATGTGTTGAAGAAATATGTAATAGACAAACAAACATCCAACAAGAGAAAGAGAATGATTCTCATGAAGTGGACCGTCATGAGATAGCTATTAATTCCATTACAGTTAATGTACCTACATGAGTAGGAATTCCAAAAGGGGAAACAGTACGAGGAATCAAAAAAAGGTCAAGATCACGTAAGGGTCAGTCACGACTGAAGTGTTGGTTAGAAAAAATGGCAGGGAAAAAGAGGCAAAAAAATGGAAGTAAAAAGACCGAGGTATTGATAGCAATATTATATAAATATACATATTGAATTCATGTTAATGAGTGCTAATATAAATATGCATACTTGTTGCATTTGTATACGAATGTACATAATTTTAAACCATGGGCAGATGACGAGATGGAGCTCCGGATCAAATGGAAGGCATGGTGATGAACAAGGAAGTGGACACTCATCATTTGGAAGGCATGGTGATGAACAAAGAAGTGAACACTTATCATTTACTGAGCTGTTAATGTCTCCGTTTGATAGCGAACTTTTGTAGTTAATGTTACTACCACTGGTGTTGCTTCAACTACTTATAAATTTTCCGTTTAATTTCTTGTTTAATTTTGTGGACTTCATGGTAGGTTATGTAAGATTAGGCCTTTGAAGCTTAATGAAAAGCTTTATGTGTTTTCTTGTGTAAGTTTCAGCCTTATGTTAACCTTTTCTTGACAAAGGACTGTTCATTCACCTATAATAGAGTTCAAAGCAAGATGACATTTATAGAAATTTGGTTAAAATTTCAGCCGGCTCTTTTATGCGGGCTCTTCAATTTTTATTGGTTGGTTTGTGTCACAGGTATTGTACTAGAGGAATTAGGTGTGAAATAGCATCAGCATATGTTAGATCTAAAGGTGCAGGCTTTGAGAATGTGTTTCCATATTCACACAATCATTTTTCTTATATTTGTGTCCTTCAATCTTTTCTGTTTAAGGGACACGAAAGAGTTGGTGTATATATTTGCTTACTACTAATTTTTCCTCAACTGTAATTTTGTTCAAAAGGAGGAAAGTGTCTAGATAAACTCCAAGTTCTGTATGTTGACATTCTATTAGTGTTATGTGTTTTATGAATTCCCATGTCTCATAAAAATAACAATATAAATTGAATTGGCATAGTCTCTATTTCTTATCTCTTTGCACTGTGATTTAGCTTGTCTCTTTTCACTTTGTTTTTGACCACATGTATTGTATATGATACTTAACGAGCGAACTGCTAAATCAATTCTGTTAACTTCTAACATGCAAAATATCAGATGAAAAGAAGTTGGTTTTCAGTTATATATTCAACATTATTATGAAGAGATCCCGGGCCAATTATTTGAAGGTATTCACTATTTACTGCAACAAACACGAAAACATATTAGATGAAATATGTGCCTTGTGTTCATATCTGGGCAATTATAGGCTGTTATAACATGATGCTTTTTTGATAATGTTTGAGAAACTTGGGTAAAAATTTCATATCCTCAATAATATGCTTAAGCCATCAGAAAAAAGAAGCATATAACAGTTGCCCCATTTTGATAAGGAAAGTTATATGACTTCAATGCTAAATCAAACACAATAACATTACTAACATTAATTTCTTTCAAGTCCAATTACAAATAATTAAACATACTAAGATTAGTTTCAAACTTCTCCATACATTTTGACAGTCATTAGCTTACACACAAATAGCCACAGTAGGCTCTTCCTAATTTTCACATCAATAGCCTTCATTAGCTTACATAAATACCCATAAAGGTTCTTCCTAACTTTTACATCAAAAACCTTCAAATATTATCAACAAAAGTATACATTTTTAAGCCCAAGGTTAACTCAAAAATTGACTTCTAAATAACCCAAAAATCAGCCACCAATAACCATCTTCATGCAGAGACAATAACCCAAAAAATAGGCACCAACAACCATCTTCATGTAGAGACAATAAGGACAACCACAAGAAAAAACAAAGCTCCAAGCAACCCATAGAGCACATGTCTCTCTTTCTTATAGCTGGAATTTTTTTCCGAAATGTCAATTAGCTGACTTTGTAAATCACCTTCATATTGAACAACTTCGGTGAGTTGTTCTACCATATATTTTTCATGTGCACGACAAGCTTTCAAATCAACAATAAAGTTCTTATTTTCAGTCTCTGTTTCATTGAGTTTGTTCCAAATCCTAGGAATAATTTCTTTCCCCTTCTTACATATAGAAGGATCAATCCACTCAAAAAAACCCACAAGTCCCATCTACAAAATCAACAAAATCAGATTTTTATTTACTAATAAATAGATTATAAGTACATATCAAGTATTCATAAAAGAATAAAAAAATTCTTACAGATAGTGGGCTCCAATAAGCACATCCATAAAATTGGAGCCCCAAATTTCATACTGTCCAAGCGGTCTTCAGTTGAGCCAATTTTTCACAATAGCAGTATTTGGGATGATCGAAAGCACTGGATTGGGTGGAACGTGTAGGTTGCGTACGTTGAGTTGAGTGTAATGTGCAATTAGAGGTAGAATAACTTTGATTAAAACTAGGTTGTTGAGACATATTGAAGTAGTATGCTATTACTAAGAAGAAGAACCAGTTGGGTGGAGATGAGTGAAGATGAAAGAAACAGATAAATGCTATATGTAAGGAGGAGGAAGAAGAACCAGTTTGGTGGAGATGGGTGATGGTGAAAGAAACAGATAAATGCTATATGTAAGGAGGAGAAGGAGCAATTGGCGCCAAATCTCCCGCTCAATCTTCAGTTGTTGCCTTTGCTATACAGCGGTCATACATCAATCGATTACGCCAGACACCAATCTTCGTTTCAGTGCCGATTACCGATTACTTCTTATTGTATTTGATCGCTACATCCGATTGATCATTGCGCCTTCGCCAAACGACGTCGTGCGAAGCTTTAGAATCTCGCCTATAACAATCCGAAAATTTAAATTATAATTTTAAATATTTATAGAATTATATAAATATTTAATTAATGTAATTATTGTACAATAAATATTTGCTTAATTTGATTGGATGTGATTATTTATTTGTTAAATAAATAATTAACGAGTTAAGGAAATTGATCATCATGAGATAATATTTTAATATTTAGTTGATTAAATAAAATTATAATTATAAAGAAAATTATAATTATGTCGTATTGATTTATGTGGTGAATTAATTTAATAAATTATTATTAGAATTAATTAAATTGAATATTAAAATTTAATTAATTAAAGTGTGACCATAAACTATATTATAAAGGAGTTCTTAAAATAAGTTAAGGGAGGTTAATTCAGTTTTTTTGCCAAATAAGACTTAATGAATGGTAAGTCTTTAATTTAAATCTGTTTTACCAAACAAGGTGTAAGATTTAATGGGTTAATTTTTAGTTAGTTAGCAAAACAAGCCTTATGGCTTTTGAGTTTATAAAAAAAACCGATGTCAGTTAAAGTTATGATTATATTATATACTTAATACATATATTATATCTTATACGTTATATTTGGTTTAGTACGTTGGTTAGAGTTTAGAATAAGGAGAAAGACTCACAGGAAGAAAAAGAAGAGGAGAAGAAAATTATAGAGAAAAGTAAGAGAGAATTGGGAGAAGTCTAGATAGAGAAATTGGGGAAAAAGAAAGCTTCATAATCAAAAGAATAGTCATCATCTTCTAAAATTAAGGTATCCTCTTGCTTGTATTTTGTTCAAAAAGTTGTAGTTATATTCTCTGTAACGCCCACAAATTTTAAAACTCCTTATTAATTAAATATGTGATTTAATTTTTATAAGTTAGTTTTGTGAGTTTATTTAAACCTCAAGTGGTTATGTGAATTTACGAAATGATTAAAGGGAGTCCTTAATAGTTGATTTAAATTAGTGGACTAACCTTAAGTTTCTAATATCAAAGACTTGATAAGAGTATTAATTAAATATTCAATCTATTTGAATATAGTAGCAAGAGTTGAACATATTGGTTAATTGCAATTATGAGTAATTAATTGATAATGTGTTAATTAATAATTATTATGAATAAATAATAATTAATGAGTACAATGTGATTATATATTTTCTTGGTTAATATGTGCAAACATACAATAGAGTAAACCTTTATTATATGGTAGTTAACTATATATTTTATATAGTACAAGGTGGCACATTAATATATCTATATATTATATATATAGACTATACAGTAAGAGTTATTTGCATTCATGTGAGTACATAAATAATTCCCAACTTTTCATTGTGTAGTAGCATTAACACATGTATATTACATTTTAGGAATTTTAGTATCCAAACCAAGCCTTAAATAACTAGTTGTTGAGCTTGTCCCAAATTTAGAGTCCAATATCAGTACATGAATAGTAATCTATCACCTATATACGTAACTTACAAGTCTGTGATCATTAGCTATGGTGATGGTTGGTGGTGGGTTTTTAACCCACTCCTTATTAACCAATGTTTCCTGCTAATACACCATGAATTCAACCTCAGTACAATGTGATTGCCCAGTCCAAGTTTCTACTATAAATGATAGACATAATCTTCAATTCACGTTACTTTGTTTTAGTTCTTGAAAACTCTAATAATTTGAGGGTAAGTGAGTTGTGGTCCAAAGAAGAGGTTAGCAAACACAGAGGGAAGAAATTAAGTTCATTTAACTTCAAAGACGTATAAAATCTAATTTATGTTCTTGAATTGGGTTTCTGGCAAATTCTTGTAATTTTCATGAATTCCTTGTAATGTGGTATAAATTGGCTTAAGGGTGTGTTATCTAAGTTAGTATGCATGCTTAGAAGTATTAGAAGTAGTTGAATTGCTGCATAAGATGTTTGGCATTGGTTGGAGTTGAGCCTCTGCAGAAGCAGAGGCCATTTTTTTCTGTTTGGTCGAAGTGGCGTGGCCGCGCCACTTCCATAGCCTTTCACCGCGGGGGTAGCAGATCTCAGTTGCTCATGTTAGCTCCTTAAGATATTCTGAGTATGTTACTTTGATTACTTTATGCATACAAATGACCTGAACTTGTGGACTAAGGTAGTTATGTATATAGTAAGCCATGTTAGTTGATTTTAATTGGATTATTCAAAGAGGCTTAAAGAGTTTGAAAATAGTTTTGATAAACCTTTTTGCAACACAAGTTCTAACCTCGGATGCAAGTGTATTACGTTCTGATATGTCTTGACATGGGTCAATATGTTAGTTATATGGTTGAAGATATTATAAGATATTCAAGCATGATTAAGATAGGAATTTCAAGAATAAGGACTATATTGGCTATGTATAAACAAACTATGTATACACTAAGTTTTTGAACTTAAAAGAGATGTTAATGTGTTTTATTATGTGATTATAAAAGCATGATTTAGACTATGCAAACTCACCTTGCATGTTTGAATGAATTTACTATGGAGACTTAAAGTTTTAAAAATAAATTTGCTAAACTATAAGTTGAGAACTTGTAAGTATGCTTATGATATCTAGCATATGAATGTATAGTTGAGGCTAAAAGACCATGTAGCATATGTATAATGACTAGACATGATTGACCTTGTTAACTTAACATGTGAAGTCTTGATTAAGTGAAAATGAATAATGACCTTTGATATATTTAATTTGATGAAGGGTTAAAAGTTAGTTATTCATATAATAACATGTGTGTTGTGCATGATTGTTCGTTTATGTGCAAGTTATGTAAGCACTGGCTTACTGCAAAAGCAGCCATGTCTTGGTTTGCACGAGGATCAGCGTGGCCGCGCCACTCCTTAGTACAAACCAAGCGTGGTCACGCCAATCTGTAGTGAGGTCTGAGTTTTGTTAATAAATTGAGACTGATGCATGTTTATATGGTTGTTCTAATATGTAATACATGTCCAGTATAATAGTCATATGATAATAAGCATGTTATTGAAAGAATCCTATGATGAATTAGTAAATGGTGATTTCAACTATGACATAGTTAGAAACTAATCGAGTAATGTAATGATACATATATAGAAGCATGTTATGTGATGATTTGATTCTTTAAGTGTAAACTCGTACAAGTTTACACATACTAATTGAAAAGACCGACTTGTTAATATTAGGTCATTTTAACACAAGTAATTAAAGCTAGAATTATATTGTAGCTGACCAAGCATACAAGTATCCTAAACCCTTGCATTACTTTATTCGACGCATATCGTAAGTAAGTTTTCTTTGAACTTCACTCTTTGATTATGCAAGTTCTTTGAACCCTACTTTTGTTAAACAAGTTTCCCTAAACTTACCCTAAATTATATTGAGCAAGTATCCGAATTTATTGTGTTGCAAGTTTCCAAACTTACACAACTTTGAGTTTGTGAAAGTTTTCATATCCTTCTCATATTGCATTGATTAGGATATTATTGAATTGAAAATTATTCATTTAAGCTTGAAATCTTGTTTCCAAGCACGCTATTAAGTGGTTTAATTACTTTACAATTATCCCACATCGATATTATTGATATTCACACTTAGTGTACTTGAGTTCGTACAGTCTTGGACTTGTACATCATTAAAGTTCAATAATTCTTGAACTGTATCAGATAGAGTTTGAACCTTTGTTCAATCAGACAAACGTATGAAGTTTTATAAAAGCTATCCAAACCAATTGATGGTAAGGATTCTTAGGCTGAAAGAACACCCCTCTCATGATATGGGAGTACCCCATGTATCTAATATAAGATACAACAGAGCAGATTTAAATGTTATGTATATACATAGAGTACGTGAGGCTGATCCCCTCAAGTACTTATTCTGTAGCCAGTAACCAAAGGGTCAATTAGCTATTGATTCCATTGGAGTGTTATAGTTCAAAGTCTACTTGACTAGCAGTTATTATAAAAGCAATCATTGTCTTTGCTTATAATATTCATATTGTTGAATCCTTCAGATATTCATATTATTGAATCCATTGCCAGATATTTTTCCATTCATCATGATATATCCTTATTGTTGTATTTGAACTTGTTGAGCAAACTTGTTGCTCTTCCTTGCTATATCATGAATTATATTGCAGCTAAGCCCGAGACCTCAGGAAAGGACAAGGGTAAAGGGAAGATGTAGGATAATTGCGAGAAGCAGAATTTATCTTATGCTTAGTTTAAATTACGATTATGTAATGTGAACCTTAATATTTATTTTAGGGTATGATTGTAAGATGATATTAAGGTTATCGTATCTTGGGACTAGGAACACCTTTTGAATGAACGACGTACATTTATTATATTCCGCATTTTAGTTATCGTATGCTGTTTAGAGGTGGATGTTTGTATTTTATAGTGATGATCGAACCGGGGTCAGAGGACCCGGATTCGGGGGTGTCACATTCTCTTCTAAAATTCTCTGTAAAAACTTTGTGAAGGTTGAATTATTTGTTGTATATAGCTTTATATGATAAATTGTTTGTTATAAAATTGTTTTCATAAGTTTATATATGAGTATATTGAATGAATTCATGTTAAGTATGTATTTTGTGAAGGAAATAATATTATAGTGAATCGGTATGAACATATATGAATATGACTTAGTTTAAAGTAAAATTATGGTTTAATTAGTTGTATAATATATAAATTGACTATTGTGTTCGAAAGAGGATGAATACACATAAGCATAGTATGTTGAATTAACTATTTTGGTTGAAAAACAAAATCACAGTGATGATTTTCACTAAAGCTTTCAAAAAGTGAAGTTTTATCAAAAATAGTGAAAATTAATGGTTGTAATTTGGATGTTTATATTGTTTAGATGGCTAGAAACGCGTTAGAAAACATTAGATTATGTTTCTATAAACCTATTACACCTTAGATAGGTTGATATAGTTGTTAGAAAGGAGTTTGGAGGCCTAATTTAGCTTTTCGTAGAGTTGCAGAGCATAAAATCGCAAAACGCAGAAGGGACCCCCGCCCTGGCGGGGGGGGGGGGGGGAGGAGGGGGGTAGTCTGCTAAGCCATTTTTTGGGAAAAAACTGACATGACATGTTTTACTAAAATGAGCATAACTTTTCATACGAACTCCGATTGATGCGATTCAAGATGATTCAGAACGAGGACGAATAGGCCTATAACTTTTATTCTTTAAGTATTTCAATTTGAAATCGTTATAAGGGGTTAAAATGGCCATCTTTAGGACTGTTGTGTATTTAGAGGCAATCGGAGGGCGTCGGGATGCGCGAATGCAAGTGCAATCCTTTGTGTTTTAGTATAACCTAATGATAACATGTTGGACATGCAATAAGATGTTGTATCAAGTTATTAATGTGTATGTGATGCAATGACATGCTCCCTTAAGTAGTTGTAATAAAGCTAAAAAGTAATGTTCATGAACAGATGTGATGTTGTTTAAACTTAAACTTAGTTAGTAGCTATACTAAAAGTAAGAAAGCAACTCATGAAGCTAATGTTAAGTGTAGCTAATGTGTATTGTCAATACATATGGTATGTGTAGGACTTGTGGTGAACATGAGTAGTGATTGTTTAACCTACGCACGAGGCAAGTTTTCTAACTCAACATTTACATTGAGCAAGTTTTCTAACTCTACATTTTCGTTGAACAAGTTTCTAAACTTATTTTTTCTCATTGAGCAAGCTCTCTAATTCTACTTTTACAATTGAGCAAGTTCTTGTATCTAGTTGCTTATGATTTCTAAATCCTATTTTGATATTAAACAAGTTATTCTTGTCTTTAACTTGTTATCTAGCATGCAAGTTTACATATTATGATATACTAATGTTGAATAAGTTTTATAGTTTAAATTACTATTTGTTATGCTTGCTTAGTACTCAGTTCTAAATAACCTTGGCTTAATATTGTTCAAGCAAGGCACGTTATGATTATTCAATGTTTATGCTATTAGTATATTCCTAAAGCATGATCCTAATTTATAATGTCGATTCAGTTATGATTATTCCATAGCATGACGTTATCAATATTGTATTCAACTCATCCTTAGTTGATGATCGTTGAATTCTAAATTATTCTTGAAGTGTATCCAAACCAAACTTACTTTGATACGGACTTGTATTCTAAATACTGAGATGAACAATCCTATTATCAGGGGATAATTTACGCTTAGCGTTGAAATGTTTGTGCACAATATATTGTACGAAAGACTGATCCCCCTAAATACGAAAAGTCCTTATAGTCATATGATTGTTAAAGTTGAAGTTGAAAGATTAGTTACAACTGTGGACATAGTTCGGCGTCTTATGGCCCTCAGATATATATTCCATATTTTGATTCCAGTCTTTGGTTATCATTGATAGAGTACTATTCAGTTTTGATGAGCATATTCATTGGCAGTTGTTATTATCATGTTGATTGTAAAGTCCCCGAACCCGGATACTTGAAACCCGAACTCGGTACTTCACGATACCATTTCTATGAGCGGAAATATTACTAATAATAATAATAACACTAAATAAATTATAAATTTATCTTACCTTTATCAGAGTTTAATCCCAAGTACGCAACCTTTACTTATATGACACCTTAAACCTAATCCGTTTGCTTTCCTTTTCACTTGTTCTTGATCGATCCTTCTGATTGTTCACACTTATCTGAAAACATTTAATTTAAGCAAGGATGAACATTTGAGTGCCCAGCAAGTATTATATATATATATATATATATATATATATATATATAAGTTGAAAAAGTTTAAATGTTTTCTTTATAATATCCATCTATAACAGGTCAATAGTTGTGAAGTATTCTGAACCGATATTAATAACATAACAACTCTCTTTCAAATTTTTGAAACTACATACTGACTATAAATAGGTTTTAAGTGACATTTTATGAACATTGTTTTTATTTTCGAAAAGGTTTAACAGAACTTCATCTGCAAACCGTCATAACTTACGGACACGGGGGTGATCAGCCCGTTGTGTCCTGTATTGATCAATACTACATTACAAGAACGATGTTATCATTTACTTGATCCGCCTTGGGCGCATAAAAGTTTTCCCGTGAACGGGATGTTCATATTTGTCAGGGTTCCAAACCAAAAAGTTTTGTTTTATCCAACAATAATCTATAATTCAACATATATGTATAATAAAGGTGTATCAACATGTGATTTAAAATATAATGATTATGTAAGTGGGGTCACTTGTATAATCATTTCTAGAAATTAACGAACATAATATATATTCAAATTATCATATACTAACATGTTGATAATCAAAGGGTGTATATAATATAGGTTTAACAATCTGTATATTAATAATAATAATTAATCTGAACTTCTTACTTCTGTCCATTGCATAAAGAAAATGCAAAATTAGGATACTTGCCTGATGCGCTGCTTACAATTCTCAACTTAGTTCTACTCTTTTCTATCACAACCTATCATTAATCAAATCATTCGTTCGATTAGAACAATATAATATAACACATAGTACTGCATTTCGCAGTCAGCACATAACCTAATCATCTTATCACACATGTTCTACAATCATGGCATCACAAACTAACATCAACACATTCCTAATCACATTGTCACACAACCTTAATAACCATTGAATCACAATTAAACAGTTAACTAATCACATTATCTAAGTCCAGATCAATTTCTGAAATATCTCGGTCTACCGACATCTTTATCGGGTAATTATCGAGTATAAGACTCTAAACAGTTGACCAATATCCATTTAGACTAATTAAATAACAGTCATATCATTTTTTATGACCTTATAATAATTATAAAATAATTATTATCATTTACCATAATTTTTGAAATATCAGAATCATTATTAAATGATTTAAATATCAATCAATTCTATTATCATTAATATTTAATTAATATTAAACTATTAATAAAACCATTGCCAAAATATTAAAGTTATTTATAATAACTCAAAATATTTTTAAAGTATTTATATTACCCTTAAATGATTTTTAAAACTTCTAAAATCATTATTAAATAATTACCATTAATATTTACATATTAATGAACAATTATCTAAATATTAAAAGTCATTAATTATAACTTAAAATATTTTTAATTCATTTATATCCCTTTTTAAATGATTTTTAAATAAATAAAACCATTTTAAAACAATTTATTTAATATAATTATTAAATAAATTTAATATCATTAGTATATCATTAATATTAAATTATTAATGAAATTATCCTTTAAATATTAAAAGTTATAGTTTATAACTTAAAATATCTTTAAACACTTTATTTTCATTTAAAATGATTATTATAATATTAAAATCATTTTTAAACTAATTTATTTAATATAATTATTAAATAACTTTAATATCATTAATAATCATTAATTAATGAAATTACCCATTAAATATTAAAAGTTATATTTTATAACTTAAAATATTCTTAAATACCTTATTATTATTTAAAATGATTTTTAATGTAATAAAATCATTTTTAATTCATTTTAATGAATAACTTAACTATCATTAATATTAATTTATTAATGAAAATTATCACAAAATATTAAAAGTTATCAAAATATCTCAAAAATATTTTCTAACACAATAATATAATTTTTCATGATATTTCATGAATTAAAACCATTTTTAAATAATTTATCTAATATTGTAATTAATTAAATAAATACCATTTACATTCCAAAAATATTAAATATTTTCAAAATATACCCAAAATAGTTAAAAACTATTTTCAGACTTTAAAATAATTTTTCATAATTTATTATGTATTTTTAATAATTAAAAACCATTTTAATCAATTTTTTTTATTAATTTCCGGAATTTATAAATAAAACCGTCGCTAAAGGGCTATAGCGACACTTGTTGTCGCTATAGGTGTTCTTGAGCCCAAGAACACTGACTGATCAGTGTTCGAGTTGCTCCCTTTGACCAAGACTAGATTCGTGTGTATTATGTTTCTGGACTGGGTTTTTGTCAGATCATGTAGTAAAAATACAAGACTACAAGATCCAATAATAAACATGATCATAACACATAACATAAAGAAGATCTGAGCCCTCAAAGAAGCTGTCAGACCTGTTCTTCATTTTCTGGGTTGCCCAGAAATGAAGAACAATGTGATATGTCCACTTTGGGCTTCCATTACAAGCAGATCGTTTAATGTTTTAATGATCTATCAATTTTTGATAATAGCCAACCTGCAATACTACAGATCTAACACATAAAATCATCATAAAAACAACCACATAGCAAAATATTGATCGGTCAACCCTTGCCAGAAAACTAGTTCATAAAATTTCTGGAAATTCAAGAAAATTGAAAATATTACCGGATGGTCTATTTTGACCATCTATAAAATCCGTTATATTTGATATTTTAACGATATAAAAGCATGACTGTATATTTAATATACCAGACTACAACATCAATACAAAAACTGAATCAAAACAACAAACAACACAAAGATCTGGGCCCATGAACTTGCTGTCAGACCTTTCTGGGCAAGTTCATAGCTGCCCAGAATTCTTCCGGTCAAGGCCAGTCAACGGTATTTGACCGTGTAAATCTACCAATCTGTACATCAAATGACCACGATTCTTTTTGAATCTTAAAGAGCACATTACAGACTACATATAACAACTTAAAAACAATACAAATCATAAACTACCAAAGATTAAAATGGACTGACATTAGGCTGTCAGACCTCAAGAACAAAATTTCAAGATTTCATAGATCTTCAAATCTGAGTTTCTAGATGTTATGGATCTATCATCTAGCAACCCAGATCATCATAAGACACTATAAACAACATATTCTAACAACAAATCATAACATCTAACACCCGAGTGTGGACAAAAGTTAAACTAGAGTTTTATACCTCTTTAGGCTTTGATCTTGATTCTAGCTTCTAATTTTGTATATATTGTTAGTGGGGCTCGGTTATTGACTGATTTTAAGAGAGAATTTCGTAGGTGAGGAGCTTGAGAGAAAATGTTGTGTGTTTGGAAAATTTTGAGCTAACAAAAAGAATTTCTCTCTCTCCAAATCTATTTATATAATGTTGGTGCATGCATGGCTGCCGAAATTGGATGATATGAAAAGATTTTTGGCACATGGAATATCTAGGGTTGGTGAACAACCCAAGATTTGGAAAGATTTTCAAGAAAGCTCAATTAAATAAATCAAAAATGCTCTTTTTGTAATTTAACAAAATAATTAAGGGTATTCTTGTCCATGGTACTTGAATCTAGGTTTTATTCACTAGATTTTAATCCTTAAGTTTCCCCAAATAATTTCTAGTACTTGAACAATTAAGAATAAAGCTCAATACAATTTTAATTATAACTTACTAATTAAAATTTAATGTTTTAATAGAAAATTAAGGTTTTTAAAATATCTTAGGGTTTTTTTTAAAAATAAATTAATTAGGGTTTCTAGATCATATAATTATCATTGACTTTGCTAATTTAGCAATTAGGGTTTAAGATTTTGATAATTAGGGTTACCGATTTATAATTAGGTTTTCTAATTATCAAATTAGAATTCTATGTATTAGGGTTTTAAATTCATATATCACCAGTCGTTAATCACATTATCGTGATTACATAACGACTTAACCATTTCTCAAAGTCGTGAATGACTTTCGCATTAAGGTTTCAAATCAATTAGAGTTTCAAGAAATTAATTTAGGGTTCTAGATTTTAGGGTTTTAATTTACTAATTAGTTTCACCTTAATTAGTAATTATAGTTTATCACACGTGTTATTAATCATAATAACACTATTTCTGACTGATCAAACCTCCGGTTTAGGTTTCCGGATTAGGGTTTCTAATTATTAAAAAATCAAATATAATTAGGGTTTACATTTAAAGTTAGGGTTTTCTATAATTAGCAAAATATTAAATAACACATAACATGTATCACATAACATCGTCATATAACAGTCTTAAACTCACAATTTATTTTCAAATTATTGTTTTCCATAGAAAACTAGGGTTTAACCAATTAACATAAGGGTTTTGAAATTAAACACCATAATTGACCAATCATCATCAACACGTACATACGGCATATATTTATAGCACTGAAAAATCAAAATATAATTAATATTATATTATTATCACCATTCCTCATTCCATAACCAGAAATAGGGTTTATAAAATATTATTAGGGTTTGGTCGTAATATAATAAAACTGTTTCACACATTATCATTACACACATAACCATACATATCTATAATACTGAAAAATAACAATACAATATTATTATTCTCATTCCTTAATCAAAACCCAAAATTAGGGTTTGGATTCCATATCTGATTTATCTTACATAAATAACATTCTTAATTAAGTTAAAATATTTATTTTAACATCCGGAACAAATTCATATAATGAAATAATTATTCTAAAATCATTTCATATATTATTTAAATAATATAAGATTATATTTTCATAGAAAATAATTAATAAAAGCATTTCCAATAAGGAATTAATTAGTATAAAAATTATAATTGATAATAATCAATAATTCTAAAAATAAATTTATTTGTAAATATTTTTGTAATAAATATATTTTTATTTATCACACAAATACATATACACATTATCTTGTACAAATCCTCATCCTTAAAAAAAAAATTATACGCAAAATTTCAGTTTTATTTATTTAGAAAATATCGGGTTGTAACATTCACCCTCCCTTATAAGGATTCCATCCCCGGAATCACCACTTTAAAACCTATACATACCAGGGTACATAGCATACACAATCATTACAAATAGATCTCGATCATGATTGATCGAATCGATCTTTAACTATTCACATAAAGCTTGTCTTTCTGATTAAACGGAAATTTGATTTCTAAAAGAACTCAAATTCCTCCTTCAAAATAATTTATAAAAATAACTTACTATTTATAAAAATATAATAAGAAAATAAAAATTGGTTAGATTAATACCTGGAGTTGCATCCCCGGCTACCACGATATTCTGAACGGTCATGTTGAAGACGCTTGCAGTTGGTTCTGTTTATTCGCTCGTTGTTGTTGGTCCCATTGCCGCCAATGTCTTGCTGTCTTTTCCCCGTATTCGCAATCCTTACCTCCATTCTCCTTCTTGAACAGTCTCCCACCTTATTTTCCATTGATCCACACTTGAAACACCTACTATACATTCTTGGATTGAGACAATCGGGAGAGATATGTCCCTTCTGCCCGTACTTACAGCATACAAACTATTCTTGCCAACATTTCCCCGAGTGTTTCTTTCCACAAGTCATTACACCTCCTGCTTCTTCTTTTTTTACACTTTCTTGCTTCACCTGCACGCTTCCAAAGTTCTTCACCTTCCTCTTTTCACTCCTATTCCCTTTGTTTGTGTCCTCCTTTATTTCCACTATTAATTTCTATCTTCCCAGTTCCCTTAACCTTACACTTATTTCTTCTTACCTTGTTATAGAGCTAGGGTTCGAATCCCAGCTCAAACCTTCGTGCCTCTCTAGCCTCCGTATCAACTTGATGCGGAGCCAACCTAGTCAACTCATAAAATTTCACTGACATATTTCGCAACTTACATATCTCCTTGCTTCAATTCTAGAAATTTCACCTCCATTCTAGATTACATACTAGCAGAAAAACAATTTTCGAAAAATAAAGTCTTAAACCTATCCCATGTTACCACACCTGCTTCTGCCCTCACCTGATTCACTTCCCACCGGACATTTGCTTCACCCTTCATCATGTAGGTGGCAAAAGTTGTCTTTTGCCCCTCAGCTACCTTAGCTATCACGAACACCTGTTTAATTTTCCTTAACCCAAATCTAGGCTTCTATACGGTCAATTGTACCTTTGAATTCCGACGATAGGACCGCCTTGAAGTCTTTAACGTTCGACGTTCGATTATCTGGTTGATCTTTCTCGACTGGTATTCCGTTCTGCACAGCTTGATCATTCATATTCACGAGTTTCTGTATCAGTCTGATTGTCCTCCAGCTTTGTTGACAGATTCTTCTATCCTTTGGTTTCGTTTTTGTCTTGACGGTATTTTCATAAATTATTCTTACATACTAAGCCTTATCGTAAACGCTTAACATATCACACAAAATTTTCTACTCAAATAATCATGTATTCAAAATATTAGATTTTTAAAAAAACTCGGTCTACTGAAATAACCAGTGACCAAATAAATATCTACTATCTTTATACCAACTTATCTCATTAATCCAACATAGACTCATATTCATAACACTTGATATGTCATAGCACATTCTATTTTAAACATTCGCTATCCCTTCGTGACTCAAAAGTCGGGATTTACAACCTTGACCAATCACAAAAGTTTAAAATATTTCATTATACAAATATACTTATCACATATACCACACAAAAACATACATATTCAGCTAATACTAATACTACCTATTTCTTTTGCTTTCACTAAAGATTAACTATACCCAGTTCGTCAAACCACACTTATGAGTCCATAAACTTGTCACAGTTATATGAGTTTACGAATTTTCCCTAGTCAGACCTTTGGCTTCCATTCGCTGAGGGATTCATAAATATTTCATATAACTATGAATCAAGAATGTCACGTAAGTATGAGTTTTAAGAACTCGCACTTAACCCTATGTTCTCTACCTATGACCTATCTATTTTTTATACACATGAGAAAGGAATCACCCTCTTAACATGCATATAGCAAATAGCGCGACACAAACATTTCAATGATTATCAGTGTCAGATACTAAGTAGTTTTTACACCAAGTACAATTCCCCACCCATACCAGGAATCATACAACTCAGCTGCTGACATGAGTCCTCATTGAAATCCCCACCTAATCTTAACCCCCTTTTTCCATTCGATTTTTATTTAATCTGCATTCATAACCCTTTCTTGAATCTGTACCATTCATACAGCAATCTTGCTTTAAACTTTCCAATCACAAGATTGATTCTTTCTGACTGTTATAATTTTATCAGATCACGGGGTGATCTCATCGTATATGTAATTGACCCCAAAATAGGTCCATTCAATCCAACCCATTCTGAGTCGCCAAATACATGGTACAGAAAACAACTACAACTTTATTACAACAATTGTCGTGCAAAATACAACAACACATATACTGTGAGTTTGGATACAAATATATACCAAATGTGACCCTCATGGTGCTTCAACCATAGCACCTCACAGTGACACCTTACATAAAGGTATAGTCAAAAACTGTTTTAGAAACTAAAATCTTTGGGAAGTGCTCAAGGAAACCTTCGTATATGGGAGGCCATGCGTCTAGGTTATGATAGATATCATATGGCCACAGAATTATCCTTGGTTGACCCAATAGACCCCAAAGAAATACGAGAAGATTACTATCATATTCTTTCCAATGGTGAGTCTTCTCTTGACTTATCATTATCTCCACTGTCTCAAATTGAGAATTATACTTCAAACAAACACCAAGATTATATAGGTAGTGCTCGTAAATATACTCAGCAAGTGGATGAGCACATCCCTGTCTTATGATGACTCGAGGTTGTATGTCATTAGACATTTTGTATGACAAAACACCCTTCCAAAGTTGAATTCACCTCACCCTCAACATCTATAGACCACCGTTCTATTCCCTTGTTATTCCCCGCTCGACCCAGCTACACTTTTATTACCTGAAAGGAATTGTAAAGCAAAAGGGTGAGCACAACTAGCTCAGTAAAGAATATCATGACTAAAGATAATTAAATTATCAATAGCCTTCATCAATAATAAATCAGAGATTTAGAACATATGGTAGATGATAAAAATTTCAACCATAGTTGCAGCGGAACGAGCAATCCATTAAAAGAGTCAAATAGACTATAAAGTCTATTATCTTCTCCACATTAAAAGTCCACCTACAATGTTTTATCCCTGTAACATCAATCAACAATTCCTTTCCACAATCATATGAATAACTCATAACCATAAGCGTGCTTTAAAAATTCCTCTTCTCATCTAGGACGAAGATAATTTACACCACTTGTCTTTACCTGAAACATCAAAGATCATGGTTACACCAAATCACATTTCCTGTTCATAATCATACTAATAATTTCATCTTTGTACTACGGCCAAAGATATTCATCAACAAGTCATCTTTGCACTACAGGCCAAAGATATCCATCAACAAGTCATCTTTGCACTACAGGCCAAAGATATTCATCAACAAGTCATCTTTGCACTACAGGCCAAAGATATTCATCAACAAGTAGTCTTTCCACTACAGGCCAAAGATATTCATCAACAAGTCATCTTTGCACTACAGGCCAAAGATATTCGTCAACAAGTCATCTTTGCACTACAGGCCAAAGATATTCATCAACAAGTCATCTTTGCACTACAGGCCAAAGATATTCATCAACAAGTCATCTTTGCATTACGAGCCAAAGATATTCATCAATAATTCATCCTTGCACTACGGGTCAAGGCTATCAAACAACAGATCAATAATACTTCATAACAACTGATTTTGAAGCAGAACTCAAAAATAACGATCAAAACATGCATACAATCAAAGATAGTAGCCAAAATAGATATTTTGGACAAAAAGAAGAAATTTCATTTTTTGATGAATAGTGCCGTATTCGACACCAAAAGATAGAAATTTCACAAAAACATCATCACGCTTCGTGAATAGTACTTGTGAATAGTAACTCGTGAATAGTAACTCATGAATAGTAACTCGTGAATAGTAACTCATGAATAGTAACCCCGACATGAAAAGTTCCAAATTTGATTAAAAAGTTCACCAATATTTCGGCATAATGATATTGAAGAAAAAAATATCATTTAAGAAGAAAATAATACCCCTTACTATCCCTTACAATCCCTTACCTCAAAAGAGCAGTACTTCTGACTGGAATAACGCTGAACGAACTTGCACCGTATAGCAACACTTAAAGTATACTCACAATAACACACTTGATATATAGAGAGAGAAGTAGAGAAAAAGCTTATGTTTCTGGTGTGATTTTCAATTCTAACTTAGCCCTCTATTTATAGGAAAATGTTAGCACGCCGAAGCAGACTTAACCTGCAACCTGATGGCTTTACCTGCTACTATTCCCACCCACCACATTTGAAAATTTAATTGAGCACATTTCTCACCAACCAAAAGTGGGGCCCACCAATTCTAGAATTTTCCACCAAAATCATTTATAACCTAATTTCCGAATCAGTCACCTCTTAAAATTCATAACAAATTATACGCTCATTTTAACGGTTCAAAATTTGTGGACATATACTCAACTTATATATGTATAACATATCCAAAAATTACAACGATCCAACGGTCGGATTAAAAATTATAAGTCATGCAATAGAGCTTTAAGAACACCAAAGTAGAAAATTTAATAAAATAATATTATTTTTTTTAAATTTTCAAGCCCACCATCAAGGAATCAGATTTTAGCATTTCCCACATGCCCATCTTCTAGAAAAAAAATAAGAACACGTTTTTGTTAAAAAAAAATAATTAAAACTTCAAAAATCAATTATTTCAGAACTCCGAAACTTCAATAATTCACAATAAATAGCCCTTTTGTCAGAAAATTCGAATCTCGCGAATTTTTATAGGAAATTCAATTCTCTACAACTTTGCAGAAGAAAGTTTTTCTAAATTCCAAACAAAAATTGACCGAAATCCATAAACGGACAATTTTACAGTCTAAAATAAATTTTCGGTCAAAAATTGTGGTTCACCGACACTTAAAACAAGTGTTAATCATTTAATGTCACAAAAAATACTCTTCCTCCTCATATACTCATATATCCCACATTCATTGCAAAAATATCACCATTAATATATTATTAAAATAATATATTTAAATAAATTATTTTATCAGAAAAAGATAAAATATTAATTTTCAACAATTGTCACATTAAAATTTTCCTCCATCTATATCCACATAAAATAAATATTTTCTTTATCATAATAATCAATAATTAATTATTCAAAAAATAATATTACAGAATCACAGTACTGACAATTATTCTAAAATCATTTCATATATTATTTAAATTATATAAGATTATATTTTCATAGAAAATAATTAATAAAAGCATTTCCAATAAGAAATTAATTAGTATAAAAATTATAATTGATAATAATCAATAATTCTAAAAATAAATTTATTTGTAAATATTTATGTAATAAATATATTTTTATTTACCACACAAATACATATAAACATTATCTTGTACAAATCCTCATCCTTAAAAAAAAAATTATATTCAAAATTTCAGTTTTATTTATTTAGAAAATATCGGGTTGTCACATTGATTCATTGCTATATCTAGTGAGAAATTGTTTTGCTCACTCTTGCATATATATACACTCATTGCAGCTAAAGTTGAGAAGGTCGACGAAACTACAACTAGCAAAGGAAATGAAAAAATGTACAAGTGATGAAGACTTGTAATTTTATTTTATTGTAACAATGATAGACTTTTATTTAATGATGTGATGTAATAATTTATTTTCGCACTTGTATGATGTTTAAGGTTAGACAACCTGAGATGTTTTTTTTGGATTTAATGATGTAACCCTATTTAAAGGGAGGATTTATAGTTTAAATATTATTTTATTTGGGTAGATAGTATGAATGTATGGATAGTGAGCACCAAATCTTGAGGAAATGAAGTACCAAGATTTAGGGGTGTCACATCGCCCATTAATTTATTTACTAATGACGTGTCAGCACGATAAGGATTCAACAGACCGATGGTCTTGATAGACCAAATTCATGCTAACTGAGTCCAGTTTAAGGGGCTTTTCGACACTTATTTTAAAACGATTTACAGATTTAAATTTAAATTAACTTGTAATAAAAAGTCATTTTAAACTGTGATTTTATAAATTAAAAATTAAGTTAAAACAAATTATGAAAGTATTTTTATAAAATAAATTATAATTTAAAATAAAATATAAAGATTATTAAAATAAAGGCAAAAGAGTGTTTATATTTAGCTAAGCCTACTTATTTTAAAATAAGTTATAAGTTATTTTTTAAGAAATAAAAAATTATTACTTCTCTAAACCTACTTACAATTAAATTTATAAGTTAAAAAACAAAACACATGAACAGTCTAATAGTAAAAACCTGCATCTAAATTAGTTTGATCAACTTAATTACAAGTAGTTTCCTGTCTAGCCATAGTTTTAGTCTCACCTGAATAATGATATGACAGGCCCAACCCAAGAACTCGATCCATAATAGAATGAGACCTCATTTTCTTGGACTCCAACTCCATGAAGTTGAATGAAACTTTAGCATCTATCAAGTGCTCAAGTACCGTCGGATACGTCAACTAATGGATTTAACAAATGAGATTGTAGATTTAAAAAACGTGGTCATTTAAATTGGGTTAAATGTTTTCTAAGTCAGTGTACTTTACGTCAATTTACAAATGGGTCACTGAATTTTTTTCTTACAGTCAACTCACTGAACTACATTTTAGTAACAAAAATTTAAATTTTTGTAAGAGACGTTAATTAATTGAACGAGAAAATGACGTGTAAAATGAAGGGTCCCAGTTAATCCTAGTTGGAGCCTACCTGTAACAGATTTTAACACCTAAACTATAGACCACCCATGGAAAACTAACCTAACCAACAAAGATCTGATCCACCTAATAAAGATCTGATCCACCCCAATAAATCATTTCAGATAAATAACGACTAGATTCAGAAGGGGGCAAAATTAAGGGTTTATGGTTGTTCTTGCATTCAGTTAAACAAAAAATCAATTGCTACTAACAATCAGTTGTTGCATTTCTTAGGATGACTACCTCAAGTGGAGTAGACACTTCCTACAAAAGGAAATTGGTGAGTAAATCTTCAGATTCTGAATGCGAGTCCACGTTTTCTTCTCCAATCGTTTGTCGTTGTGGAATCGTTGCACACATGTGGGAAGCTTAGAAAGAAGGAACCCTAGATCCAGGTAGAAGATTCGTTGGTTGTAGCAAATATAAGGTAAGTCAATGAGCAAGATATTTTCCCTCTTGGTTGTAGCTGATTTTCCCTCACTAGATTCGTTTTTTTAGCTAATTTTCCCTCACAAAAATTGTTTTATTGTTTTGTTTACAAGGATAAAAATAGGTATTGTGGATTTTTCAAGTGGTGTGATCCTCCATTCACTAAAAGATCAAGGGATGTTATCAAAAAATTGAGGGATGAGCTTATAACTGGTAATGAAGAAGGACAAAGGCGTAGATTGATTGAAGATGGAAGTGAGTTAAAAGTGGTAAAAGAGTTGATTATGGAAAATTTTCAGTCAATTGGAAAAGTCAAGAAAATGTGGATCATTTTAATTTGTTTATGGTTCATTTTTCTGTAGGTTTTAGTAATAGTAATGTAGAACAAAATTGGGGAAACACTTTTTGTTTTGTTATTTGTGTTGTGAATTCAGAGATGTCTAAGAGTGGATGATTGTAAATCATGTATAGTTGTGTTTATGGATTAAAGGAAATGAATAAGCAGAGCATTTAGCTCTTTTTGTGTTATTGTTGTTATGTTTATGTTATTGTTGTTATTTTTGACTTAATGGTGGCAACGTACATCTCAATTTGTTGTTAATTTACTAATGGTTCTTGTGTTGTCATGTGTTGAAGGAAATGAAACATGAGCACATTTTTAACTCTGTTTTGTTGTTAGAAACAAGACTCATGTATGGAATTAAATGAAGCAGCAAGAAACTCTTGGTATTCACAAACCTAAAATAGAACAGGTACCATTTGTTAGGAGTATGCATGTGAATGGTATTCCTTTATTCGTATAATTTGATGATGAAGATGATGAAGTAAATGATTGAATATGCAGATATATCTGCATTGATAAAAGCTGTAAAGTCCTTAATAGATGATAGATAATATGGACAAGGACTTAGATTGATATGATCAAAATTGTTAAGTTGATATGTGCTTAATGTTTATCATTCTATAAATAAATGTATAGAAGAAAAGATCAAAACTGTTAGGTTGATCTATGTTTAAGTGTAATAGATAGGCATGACTGATCGTAGAGCTCTACACAAGTCACTCAAGTCTGCCAAGAAGACAAAGCAGAATCGTAGTTTATTGAAGCAGAATCGTAGACTGACAAGTCAAACAAGAGATGGAAGAAGTTAAGGTAGAATTGTAGAGTATCAAAGAAGTTGATTCAGAATCGTAGTCTGCCTTGAAAGCTACTCTCAGAATCGTGGATTTGGTCTGAGCATCTGCTGAGCCAAGTTAAGAATCGTAGTCTGCACTCGAAATCATAGAAGATGTCTGTTGAGCACCTGTTGAGCTAGAATCGTAGACTTGACTCTGAATCGTGAAGTCTACATGTCATCACCTATCAGAAGCACAGTTTGCAGAACCTGAGCCAAAGTCGTAGTCAGCCAAATGCTTACATAGTCAAGGCATAATCGTGGAGCACTCTACGATTCTCTACAGAAGCAAACCTGAAGTATATACATAGATCGCTTTCTCTGGTAAGAACAGTCAAGTTTAAGAATGCAGTACTCTACTTGAAGATTATCCGAAAGCATTTTCTGAATGATCTGCAAGCAAATAGAAGATCAAAGCACTAACTCTATCAGCAAGGCTGATTGAGAAGTGAAAATCCATTCAGAAGGAATCTTCTATTAATGTCAATCAGAAGACTACGATCGTAGTGCTTACCAAAGAGAAGAAGAGCTTGATAAAGGAAATACAAAGATAATGGTAAACCTGTCACAAAGTGAGCAAAGGACAGGCAAGGAGGATATGAATGCTTAGCCTTACCATGGAGTATGATCAAGAGATCACAAGGTTGAAAGTTAAGAATGCTGAGCATGACAAATCAAAAGAAGTTATGCAAACTGAGGTGTCAAAGCTTTCAATCAACTTGATAGTTCTTGAAGCAAGGACGATCGTGGAGCTAAGCATAAGATGGTACATCGTTGAGCACTCTCAGAATCATAAAAGTTGTCAAGGGCAAGTCACCCTAAGATTTCCACGGACAAACACTCGTAGAGTTCATAAAGGTCAACATCAAGATCGTAGAGGGCATTCATCTGAGAAGTGAAAGTGTCCAAGCAAAGAAGACTGACATTTGAACGTTGTAAATTAGGGATCTCGATATCCTTTCCAAGCATCCTTGATGTGAATCAAGGAAACAAGAGAAAAAGGTGACTACCCAGCCTGCTGAAAGTAATGTCTATAAAGTGTTAAGTGATAAAGTAGACTGATGTGTCAGGAAAGTCAAAAAGGAGTTGTCACATCAACACGGCATGTCTACATCAATGATCAAAAATGTCTGAAACATTAAATGCTACTATGGATGCCTTCAGCTGAGACATTTCAAAGGCTGCTTCACAAACAGAGATTAAAAAGGGAGCTCATCAATAGAATACTCATAACGACTACATTATAATGGGAAGATAATTGATAAATCTATAAATAGCCAAAGCTTTAAAGAAGAAAGATGTTGTTGACTTGAAGAGATGCAAGTCATATAAAGCATGACAGAGAAAATGTCTTCATGAGAATGAGACCACTACAATAGAGTGAAGCACAACTGATGAGAGTTCTAAAATGATAAAGCTTCACTTCATACAAAGGAGTATGACAACGAGATGACATCTGTACTGAGAGCCGAAAGGCCAAGAAGGCTACAACCTAAGTGGCATATCAGAAAGTAGAATACTTGAGCCACTTTATGTCTCATCATGAACACATTGAGCTGAAGAGAAGAAGATACAGAACTGAATCTGTGCATAAGACAACCAGTGTTCAAGGACTACTAATTACCCAAAGAAGCTAAGCCAATAAGCAAAGACTTTGCAGTACCTCAACGGCGATGGTGCACAATGTTGGATATCAGATGAAGACAAGCATCAACGACAAAGAACAACCGCACCAAGGATGAGTCAGACTTACTAAGTACTAACAAGATAATAAGCTGAACGTACATCTTAGCTGTCTATTAGATGTGATCAAATACCAATGCTAAATGCCTACTAATCACAAGAAGTTGCTAAGCACCAGAAGATGAACAAGCTGAATGTCATCTTAGCAGCTCAACAACAACCAACAACAAACGACAAACAAACAACCAAGCAACCAGGACCTGCAAGGTCCTTGTTATGATGCCCCCAAATTTAGACCTCCACTTGGTCACTTGAATTCGATTCATCACGTTTTCATGGTAAAACCATAATAACTAAAATAACGCATACACAATGGAAAATCTACTTTCGAATAATATACAATAATTTATTATAATTATTCCCCCAAGTCTCGCAACCTACAGTACTTAATAGATTACATAATAGTATCGAATAAAGACCTATTACATAATCCTACTTAAGTTTAAACATAGTCCACAAATAGTCTTAGCATAACATAATAGCTTTAAACATAAAAAGGACAAGCTAGTCGGTAGCCTTGCCCTTGCCCTTGTCTGCTCCAGAGACACCTCCCTGTTATTCCTTAACTGAATGGTTTTAAGCAAGGATGAACACAAATTGCCCAGCATGTAATATACAACAAGGGTGTAGGGTATAATATCACAAGGTTTGAAATATCGAAGGGTTATTTCTAGGATAGTTCAAAGTGTCAGAATAACATCATGAATAAGGGATATGACAATTCAATATAAATCAACACATATATATGAATTTAACGGCTAACAATGTATCCAACTGGATAAGCAATTTATACTGAGCAGTCACTAAGGACCATTGAACTTTCACTAGAGTTACCAATATTAAACTGATAACCAAAAATATCAAGTACTATAGATGATCAGTCTACAATACTTCATGTTATGCATAACACCACAATAATATTTATTCATGTGTTGGGGTTTCCAACAACATACACTCCCCTTACCAAAAGGGTTGTCCAACTCAGTTTTCAAGATTTCCGCACCACTCAATTGATTTGGACAACTTTTATAAATATACATATAGTCTAGCCAAAACAAATGACATCGACTCTTTCACAATATTCAAGATGAATGCTAAGTTTAACATGAATAATAACTTTCACAAGGGTTTAAGCATATTAGCTCTTTTGAACGAGAAAGTAATCTAATTTGTATTCAAAGGGATAGCTTACAGTGTTTGTTAAATAAAATAATGCATTGATATTGCACAACAATAATTATAGGGTTCAGATACTTGCCTCAAGCGCAGTTTACCAAAATATCGCTTAACAATACTCTTTCAAATCCTAACATAATATAATATGTATATAATATATTCATTAGTTAAATGTGTTCATGCTTGATATGTAAGTTTAATTGCATACTTAAACATTTAACTTAGTTGTATACTCTTCACATACTCCATTTCATACCTTACGTATTTATAACACCAAATCAGTTTGTAAGTCACCATGAACATCACTTAACATAGTCTTTAATTGTTGCTTTATAGTTTGCAAATACTTTTTGAACTTATCACTTGAAAGTATATTATCACATCATTAAACATTCCCTTATAATATCTAACTTGCTTCTATACTGGTCATATAATGCATGCTAGAGTAATAATAAAAGTATTCAACTTCTACAAATCAATAGCAGAAATTGATCCTACAGCAGACTGGCGTGGCTGCGCTTGATTTGTACTAAGGAGATGCACGACCGCGCGGTTCCCAGTTCAAACCAAGACTGAGCAACCAAATGCTTGGCCTAACCTGTACATCCTTACATATATAACACATATTAACATGTTAAGGGTCCTTTTGCATTCTCCTAGTTCAATCTAGGTTCCGTTTCGCATGATATGGTCCTAATTTAGACATCTCAACAAATTAAGGCCATTTAAGGTTATGAAATCACAACGTCCAACATGCTTGATTGTTAAACATATAAAGTAGTCATATAACTCATATTAAACATGCTTGTGAGTATTCATATCACATATGTGCATTTAACATCATTTTGTTTGAAAATATGCTTCGTTTATGATTTCCTTGAACTACGATAACTAAGCATGGTATATATTCATTTATGATACATGAGTGCATCTAAAGGTATCATCTAACCTGCTCATAATCATCAGGTTCTAACTTTTAAAGTAGTACATCAACATTCACATTCAAAGTTCATATTTTCAATAGTAAAGCTTACTAATAAGCCTATCATGCTCATGCTTCAATATGAAATTCATATTCTTAAGTTAGTATGTCCGACATGCATTTCAAAACCATCCTAACATGCTTGCAAGATTAGAATATACATTATTCAAGTTTACCATTTCTAGCTTTTCCAAAACTTGAAGTTTTCTTGAAAACTTAGCTCAACATCATGCTAAAACATCATACATGTTCAAACAGTATCTAACCACATGATAGGGTCATTTATAAGCTTAACCTAACTATCATAGCATGCTCAAAACAAATCAGAAACTTTAATTCATTATCTTAGAACTGCACCACGTGCGGCCGCGAGATATTAGCCTTTGGAAGTGGCGTGGCCGCGCCACTTCGAGTAGTTTGAAAAAAATGGCTTCTACAGAAGCAGAGCCTTGACACAAGAGATGCTACACCTGCTATTAGACCAGCTACCAGGTTCCAAAACATGTGTATCAACTCAAATAACACAATAGTATGCTATCCTACATCAATTAACAGACAATTCAACAAATTCTAGAATTTTGACAAACTTAAGAATTGAGAACATAGAAGTAGAATTTTATACCTCTTGAAGCTCAATTGAACTCCTTACAAATCTCAGACCCTCTCTTAACTGACAAGCAATTCTCCCTCTCAACTTGGACTTTACAGATAATTCTCAGCAAAAAGAAATGAAGAAATAGAGTGCTCAATTTATAGAGAACTTATTAACCATGCCAAGCCATTATCCAAGAAATTAAACCAAGAGATTTTAGGATTGCATTAAGGTTATGGAGGAGTGGTTGGATGGTGGTTGAAACTCATCATAACCACCACTCTCTACCATGATTATAGTCTAGCAAAGCTTGGAAGGAAGAAAGAATTATAGGCCTTAGCCTTTATGAAACTCACGTGATTGAGAAATGAGGCAATTGGACACTCATTTTGGGACAAATAAATTAACTCAGTATGCTTGTTATACTAATTCAATCTCCTATTCTTATGTTATATATTATATATACATATTAACCATATATTATAACTAAATGCCACACTTAATAATTAAGGTTTCAATGTAGTAGATGAAATATGGAAATGTAATATGCATATAATCCATGTACATTTTATCACACTGGCATACTTTAATAGTTCATGGTATATTATTTTCATACATGCCCACATACATATTGTCACATAATATATTTATAACATATAGTTCCAATACATTTAGTCACAATGCCCATACAATATAGTTTTATAAGACTTATTATATAGAGCAACATAATTGTCACACTGCACCATATAGTATGGTTGTATATACTCAAATGCACATAACTGTCAATATAGTATTATTATATTACTAACTTACTTATTTGTTAAATAAATCATGCACTTCCTTAATTAATTAACATCAATATTAATTAATCATTTATCAATATATTTATGGATTTTCTTAATCATTACTTATCTATATAATAATCACCTATTATTAATTAATTATCAAGAAATCAATATTCTACCACAACCATCATCAATTAATTAATATAATCATTAATTAATCTTTATTATTAAATAATCAATTCATAATCACATACCAATCAACCTCATTAACATCAATTAGCAATCCATAAATATACTACAACAACAGTTAACAATTAATATCACTTAATTGCTCCTTTTATAATCTCTTTGCCGATTAACATTACTATTAGTATTTCCTATTACTATGCCACACAAGGCTTTCAACGAGTTTACCATAAACTTCACATATTCTCAATTATTCATTTATTTAATATAATTGAGTTATCTCATTTCATAACACGAAACCATTCATATTCAATTAAATATTTATTTTCATTAATATATTTATTTAATAATACGTGGAAATTCTCGGGTATTACACTTGTCTTAGTGACTAAACCAAAGTCAAGTCTACTGGACTTGCTGAGTACCAGATGGTACAAGAGATTCTAAGACTCTTGGGCTTAGTCTATAGCTTCCAAGGTTGCTGGTCTTGAAGAGTTCTTAGTGAACTAATGTTCCAAGGTTGCTGGTCTTGAAGGAATCTTAGTGATTCGAAGTTGATCAAATCCTTAGTGGAATCCCTGCTTGTTAAAACAGAAGAGTGGATTAGGAGCATTCAGTCTCTGAACCACTTAAAACCTCTGGTGTCATTTACTTTATGTCATTTATACTCAGTTTGATAACTGTTATATTTGCTTACAATTAACTCTACATTAGAACTGTGTTTAATGCTATATTTCTGAAGGGTATCTTAATCTATTCTGTTGTGCATGAATTGATTCCTCTATTCACTATCTGTTAATCACTTAACAAGATAAAAGAAATTAATTTTTTTAAAGGATCTATTCAATCCCCCTTCTAGATCTATTGTGTGCCTCCGGGAACTAACAATTGGTATCAGAGCAGGTTCTCACGAAAATGTTAAAGCTCACGCTTTGAGTTTGATCCTTGGCACAAATAAGTTCTAAACGTATTATTAGTTATAAGTCACTTCTAAATGTAGTCGAGTTCACAATGTGAAAATTATATGAAAATTGTATGTGCAAATAAATGTGTATATCCACAGGGTGCAATCCAGATTGGCCCTCTTTCTTACATGATATTACTATCAAGGCCAATCTAGCAAAATCTACAGTTAATCAGCAATTTGTAGCCCACAAACAAAAAGTCTATATACAGCAAGAACTGAGAACTTTCTGATCACATCTTAGGAAGATAATGCGCCTAGACAAACTATGGTGCATCTCCAAAGAATGAGTTAGAGAAAATCGTCAAATGCACAATCAACAAGATCCTTGAATCTGAACCATGAGTTTCAAAAGCTTCAAAGAATTTGAGGTGTCAAGATCTTCATTTGATCATGATTGAAACACTCTGCTTGACTAATCTAAAGCCACACCGAACAACAAATGTTGTCAGTATTGATTATACAAAGATATATAAATCAATGCCTCATATCATTATGCAAATAAATAGAATAACTACTTGTCAAAAGACTGACAGTAGCAAGGTATGTATCCTCATCAAAATGTATTCTCATCACATTAAAGTTGGACGCCACTCACTGAATAACTCTCTTCACCTATGGTTGAGGTTGAAAATATTTCATTTGGTAGATATCTGATGAATGCCTCAAGTTAAGAATAATCTAAGCATTCTAAGTTGCTCGACATTTGGTAATGGGTTTGTGTGTATAGAAATTCATATAAATCATTGTTATGTGATTTTGACAAAACATAGAGTATGATCAAAACTATAGTTGTATCTTGAAGGTTCTTGGAGACTGATCAACTCTACCAATCAACTAGATGTAATCTATAGAACTGATCCTCACTCTATGAAAGTTCAAAATCTAGGAACATAGTAAAAGCAAAAAGGTGATTAAACCATAAGAAAAATTTAACATGTCAAGATTGCTTAATACACACACTCACAATCATGTTTAATAATTGTAATATTTTACATGTGTACATGCTTCATGATTATTAATGATAACTTCCATGTATATTGAAAATCGAAAAAGTTTAAATGACTAAAGCTTTTGTCAAAACTAACCTAGCAGGACCCAAATTAAAATGGGTACCAAAATAGAAAATCATTTAACCTGCAGGTACCTGATGATATCTAACCTTAACTAAGAAAGGTTGAAGCTTAATTACAAAGTTCCTACCAAGCTGTAATATAAAAATCCTTCAGCTATGCTCCCATTCAAGATCATCCAAGGAAGCATGAAATTCATAACAAGAAATTAAAGATCATACAAGCTTATCCATGCAAAGTAGTTCATCTCAAAGAGGACCGAGAAGGAAGATCACATCTGTAATCATCTACCAATAGTGATGAAGTGTGACGCCCCCAAAATAGGTATACAACACCCATTCTGAGTCGTCAAATACATGGTACAGAAAACAAACTACAACTTCAATAATACAATTGTCGTGCAAAATACGATAACACATACTGTGAGTTTAAATATAAATATTGTCTTCTAGACAATATCCACACTCAAATAATTCCTCATTATAATTATTCATACACTATTTTACAGAAATAGTGAGGACTGCTAAAACTTATTTCTAGAACCATCACTCCATACCCCGACTAGATCCTGCTATGTTTTCATCTCCTTAGAAAAAAAATGGAACAAAAAGGAAAAGGGTGAGCTCAACTTACTCAGTAAAGAATATTATGACTATGATAATATACAACAAATTATCATCAGTCTTCAACAGGGAAAAATATGATAGAATATAATAGACAACAAGTTTTAGATCAACAATTGCAGTGGAAACAACAATCCATTAGAAGAGTCACGTAGAGAATGAATTCTACTATCTTCTAAGATTTAAAAGTTTATCATCAATATTTTATTCCTGTAACAATAATCAATATACATCTTTAATCAAATATTTATCTTTGCACTACGTGCCAAAGATATTCATTTGTATCACCAGTTGGTCATGTTCATCTCAACACCTGTTCATCTTTGCACTACGGGCCAAAGATATTCATTAGTTAATAATTCATCTTTGCACTAAAGGCCAAAGATATTCAGTAATATCATCATTTAAGACTGAGGATGATGAAAAATATTTTAAAGAAAATGAATCCAGTGAGAAAGAAGGACAAATATTAGGGATTCGTATAACAGATTATCCAAGATCAATAATACTTTATAATAACCAATTGTGAAGTAGAATTCAAAAATAAAGATCAAAACATGGATACAATCAAAGATAGTAACCATAATAGACATCTTGGACAAAAAGAAAAAAAATTCATTTTTGGTGAATAGTGCCGTATTCGTAAACGTGAATAGTGCCGTATACGTAAATAGTAACCCCGACACAAAAAGTTCAAAATTTGATAAAAAGTTCAGACCAATATTTTGGCATAATGATATTGAAAAAAATAATATCATATATGAAAAAAATAACATCCCTTACCTCAAAATAACGGTACTTCTAATCGAAATATCGGATAGAAAGCGGAAGTAAACTTGTACCGAACAACAACTATTAAAGTATCTAAATACTCACAAAAATACACTCGACAATATAGAGAGAAAGAAAACTTGTTTCTGGTGTGATTTTCAATTCTAACCTAAGCGTCTATTTATAGGAAAATGCTAGAACGCCATAAGAGACTAAAATAATAAAATATTATTATTTTAAAAAAATTTCTACGCACACCTTGGAAAACAAATTCAAGCATGCCAAATCTGAAAATTCCCAACAGCCCACATGTATCCAACACCAACCAAAAGTGGGTCCCACCCATATTTTAATAAAAATCATTTTATTTTCTGAAACTTCAGTAATTCATAGAAAATAACCCGTTTATCAGAAAAATACAAATTTTATATCCATTCCACATGAAATCGAATTCTCTACAACTTTGTAGCTTTGAGTTTTTCCAAATTTCAAATAGAATATATCTGAAATCCACAAACGGATGATTTTTAATACCTTCATTCCGACAAAATACTGATAAAACACCTCATCATTAATTCCTTCATTTATAACCACATAAATAAATCTATCATTAATATCCACATCAAATAAATATTTCCTTATCATATAAATCAATAATTAATTATTTCCAAATAATATTACAGAATCACAATTATGACAACCAGGCCGTTCCCAAGAAAGAGGGGGCTTTCCAATAAGGATTTCTCCTTACTGGCGCGTAATTAGGTGACCAAACCTCTCCTTGACATAACTTTCTAGACATTTCTAATAATGCTATCTAATAATATTATTCAAATAATATGAATTATTGATTTAATATTAAAATCTACATCCTTTTGATGAAGATCAGCATAACTCTTTTGTCGATCTTGTGAGGTTTGAATACGTTGTCGAATCATTTGGATCTTTTCTGTAGTCATGCATACTAATTCTGGTCCCAACAACATTTCTTCTCCCACCTCATACCAACATACTGGAGAACGACACTTTTGTTCATACAATGCCTCGAATGGAGCCATGCCTATACTTGCTTGATAACTGTTGTTGTAGGAGAATTCCACCAGTGGCAAGTACTTATCCCAACTCCCTTTGAAGTCTAGGACACAGAGTCTTAATAGATCTTCAAGAGTTTGAATAGTCCTCTCTGACTGTCCGTCCATTTGAGGATGGTATGCCAAACTGAATCGCAAATCCGTGCCCATAGCTTTCTGCAAGGTAACCCAAAATCTTGAAGTAAATCTTGGGTCACAATTCGAAACTATGGATACTGGCATGCCATGCAATCTCACAATCTCATTCATGTACATACAAGCAAGACGTTCAAGGGAATAAGTTTCTTGTATCAGTAAGAAATGAGCAGACTTGGTTAATCTATCAACAATAACCTAAATCACATCTATGCCTTGAGAAACTTTGGGAAGACCTGTAACGAAATCCATGGTAATGTGTTCCCACTTCCATTTCAGAATCTCAAGTGGTTGCAATGGACCCTTTGGCACTTGATGCTCTGCCTTTACATGTTGACAAGTTAAACACCTCGAGATAAACTCTGCGATCTCTCTCTTCATATTGTTCCACCAAAATATAAGTCGAAGATCATGATACATTTTGGTACTCCCAGGATGGATTACAAATGGGGTGTTGTGTGCCTCCATCATGATTCTATGCTTCAAGTTAGATTCGTTAGGAACGCAAAGTCTAGAGTTGACTCAAAGTATTCCTTCTTCATCGATTCTTGTTCTGGAATAGCACCTTCTTGCACTTTCTTCTTCATACGCATCAGCCCCAGGTCCGTAGCTTGAGTAGCTTTAACTTTATCGATTAAAGTTGGTTCTACTCGTATATTCACCATCATCACGTGAGTCCCTGGAGTCTTTAACTCAATCTCCATCCTTTGTAAATTGTACAAAATGGGTCTTTTTGTTAGCAACATCGCACTCGTACCCGCATACGATCTTCTACTCAGTGCGTCAGCTACTACGTTTGCTTTTCCAGGATGGTATTGAATGGTATGGTCGTAATCTTTCAATTGCTCGAGCCAACTTCGTTGCCGTATATTGAGTTCCTTTCCGGTGAAGAAGTATTTAAGTCTTTTATGATCCGTATAGATCTCCACTTTCTCCCCATACAGGTAGTGTCTCCAGATTTTTAACGCGAAAATGACTGCTGCCAACTCTAGATCATGAGTAGGATAATTCCTCTCATATTTTTTAAGTTGTCATGAGGAATAGGCTATGACTTTCCCATGTTGCATGAGAATACATCCTAACCCTTTGTCTGAAGCATCGCTGTATATAACAAATCCATCCGAACCAGATGGTATTGCCAGAACAGGTGCTGAAATGAGTCTCCTCCTGAGCTCTTGGAAACTCTTCTCGCATTCCTTGCTCCATTATAAATTTTGTATCCTTTCGAGTCAACTGAGTTAACGGAGTAGCGATTCGAGAAAATCCTTCCACGAATCTCCGATAATAACCATCTAAGCCCAGAAGCTACGCACTTCGGTCACCTACTTCGGTTGCTCCCAACTTTTTATTGCTTCAATCTTCGCCGGGTCAACAGATACTCCATGTTTTGACACCACGTGCCCAAGGAATGCTACTTCCTTAAGCCAGAACTCGCATTTCTTCAGCTTGGCATATAGCTTGTTTTCACAAAGCCTTTCAAGTATCAGCTTCAAATGGTGCTCATGATCTTCACGACTTTTTGAATAGATGAGGATGTCATCAATAAAGACAAAAACAAACTGATCCAAATATTCTTTGAATACTCGGTTCATCATATCCATGAAAGCAGCAGGAGTATTAGTCAATCCAAAAGACATGACTAAGAATTCATAATGCCCGTATTGAGTTCTGAAGGCAGTCTTTGGAATATCTTCAGTTTTAATATTCAGCTAATGATATCTAGAACGAAGGTCGATATTTGAAAAGAATTGTGCTCCTTGTAACTAGTCAAACAGGTCATCAATGCGAGGTAGCGGATACCTATTCTTGATGGCGACATGGTTCAATTCTAAGTAGTCAATACTAAGTCGCGTACTTCCGTCCTTCTTCTTTACGAATAAAATAGGAGCATCCCAAGGAGATGTACTAGGACGAATGAAACCGATGTCTAATAACTCCTGTTCAATAGGAGTCATTCGATATGGGGTTTTAGAAATGGGTTTTGTACTCTGTTCAAGGTTAATAAAGAATTAAACATCACGTTCTGGGGGTAGACTGGAAAGTTCTTCAGGAAATACATCAGCAAATTCTCTAACAACAGAAATATTATCCAAATCTGACTTGTCTTTATTCAAATCCATAACGCGGGCTAAGAAGGCTTGACATCTGTTTTTCAATAAACGAATGGCTTTATGGCTTGATATGACAATGAATCATTTTTTTGGTTTAGTTGCTTGAATTCGCATAACAGATTGGTTAGGAATATGAAAACTAATAACCTTACGAAAACAATCAATTTTGGCATGATGAGTGGTTAACCAATCAATCCCTAAAATCACATTAAAAGCAATTATCTTTAAAGAAATAATATCAACAGGTAATGTGATTGTGCCAACTTGGATTAAGCAAGATTTATAAACTGTAGATGTAACGAAGGTTTCACCCAACGGAGTTTCAACAGATAAGTCAAAGTCTAATTTCTCCGGAGTTAAGTTTAAATGCTGAGCACAAGCATGAGAGATAAAAGAATGGGTATAACCGGTATCTAGTAAAGTATAAACTTCGCAAGAGTTTATGATTAGCTTACCCATGATCACCTCGTTCGGGTTCCTCACATTTTGGCCAGTCACGACAAATGCTCTTCCAAGAACCACTGATTTTGACTTATCCGGGACAGCTTTTGGAGTCACCATCCTCCCTGAACTTGGTTTTTCTATAGAACACTCTCGGGCTATATGACCCTCCTTTCCAAAATTATAACATACCTTGAATTGTTGTGGGCAGTTTGGGCTGATATGTCCCTCTTTCTCGCATTTATAACACACGACCGGTGGTCGTTCTCCTCCCCTAGCAACAGTTGATGCTGGTGTTGCTGCTGATGTCTTCCCGTAATTGTTGAATCTCCTCTTTTTGAAATTACCACTAGACTCACCTCTTCTATTATCGTGGCCACGATTACCACCCGAGTGGTTATCGCTTTTGTCCGTATTCTTCCCTCCTCGCTAGTTATCATCGCTCCGATGACTGTTTTCACCGGTATGACCCTGGTTGTGATCCCTCAGTTGAGTATACTCATTATCTCTCTCTAATAATTGAGCCCTGTTGACAACATCTAAATACAGAGAAAATTTATGAGAGATAAGGTATTGACAAATCTCGGGTTTTAGACCTCTCAGAAACATCCGCGTCATATGTTCCTCATTCTCTACCAAATGAGGTGCAAACCTGGATAACTCCGCGAACTTCGCCTCATACTGAGACACCGTCATGCTGTTCTGTTCCAGTCTAATAAACTCTACCTTCTTCATATGATGAATACTTTCAGGAAAGTACTTGTCATTGAACAGTTTCTGAAATCTTTCCCAAGACATGTTGAGTGCGGCTGGATGGGTACGTTTCACGGATTCCCACCAGTAATCTGCCTCTCTACGGAACATAAAGTTGGCGAATGGAACCTTTTGTTCCTCTGTGCATTCCAAGACATCGAATATCTTGGTAATTTGCTTGACCCATGTTTCCACCTTAATCGGATCGGGCTTTCCCTAGAAATTTAGTGGTCCCAACTCCTTAAACTGCTTGGCTATGATAGACCGCACATTGCTATTACTTCCACCCGTATTTTGTACACGAGTCTCCCTCGTCTGGTTTTGCATGAACTACAAAAAGCTCCTAAACATTCCATCATTCATCGTTTGCTCGGTAGCATTGTTTACAGGAGGAATATTGTCTTCCTGTTGCACGTTCTCCTGGTTTGTGACTAAAGGTTGTTCTACATTCTCATACACTCCATTGTTAACGTTCTCAGCAACCATTCTTAAATACTGCCATAAAACAATGATAATTAACATATCACATAATATCCTTATATTATGACCGACCAACAAATAATCTTAGATAGGACACACTAGCGAAAGATTTACTCATCTCTCCCCTCCTAGTTCTATTCCCCGATCTCTACAAGAGACCATATACCTAAGCTTTGATACCAACTGTGATGCCCCCCAAATAGGTATACAACACCCATTATGAGTCGTCAAATACATGGTACAGAAAGCAAACTACAACTTCAATAATATAATTATCGTGCAAAATACGACAACACATACTGTGAGTTTAAATACAAATATTGTCTTTTAGACAATATCCACACTCAAATAAGTCCTCATTACAATTATTCATACACTATTTTTCAGAAATAGTGAGGACTGCTAAAACATCTTTCTAGAACCATCACTCCTTACTCCGACTAGATCCTGTTATGTTCTCGCCTCCTTAGAAGAAAAATGGAACAAAAAGGAAAAAGGTGAGCTCAACTAGCCTAGTAAAGAATATTATGACTATGATAATATACAAAAAATTATCATTTGTCTTCAACAGGGAAAAATCTAATAGAATATAATAGACAACACGTTTTAGATCAACAATTGCAGCGGAAACAACAATCCATTAGAAGAGTCACGTAGAGAATGAATTCTACTATCTTCTAAGGTTTAAAAGTTCATCATCAATATTTTATCCCTGTAACAACAATCAATATACACCTTTAATCAAATATTCATCTTTGTACTATAGGCCAAAGATATTCATTTGTATCACCAGTTGGTCATGTTCATCTTTACACTACGGGCCAAAGATATTCATCAGTTAATAATTCATCTTTGCACTAAAGGCCAAAGATATTCAGTAATATCATCATTTAAGACTGAGGATGATGAAAAATATTTTAAAGAAAACGAATCCAGTGAGACAGAAGGATAAATATTAGGGATTCGTATAACAGTTTATCCAAGATCAATAATACTTTATAATAACCAATTGTGAAGCATAATTCAAAAATAAAGATCAAAACATGGATACAATCAAAGATAGTAACCATAATAGATATCTTGGACAAAAAGGAAAAATTTCATTTTTCGGTGAATAGTACCGTATTCGTGAATAATGCCGTATACGTGAATAGTGTTGTATACGTGAATAGTAACCCCGACACAAAAAGTTCTAAATTTAATAAAACGTTCAGACCAATATTTCGGCATAATGATATTGAAAGAAATAATATCATATATGAAGAAAATAATATCCCTTACCTCAAAATAACGGTACTTCTGATCGAAATATTGGATAGAAAGCCAAAGGAAACTTGTACTGAACAACAACTCTCAAAGTATCTAAATACTCACAAAAATACACTCGACAATATAGAGAGAAAGAAAACTTGTTTCTGGTGTGATTTTCAATTTTAACCTAAGCGTCTATTTATAGGAAAATGCTAGAACGCCATAAGAGACTAAAATAATAAAATATTATTATTTTAAAAAAATTTCTACGCACACCTTGGAAAACAAATTCAAGCATGCCAAATCTGAAAATTCCCAACAGCCCACATGTATCCAACACCAACCAAAAGTGGGTCCCACCCATAATTTAATAAAAATCATTTTATTTTCCGAAACTTCAGTAATTCATAGAAAATAACCCGTTTATCAGGAAAAATACAAATTTTATGTTCATTCCATATAAAATCGAATTCTCTACAACTTTGTAGCTTTGCGTTTTTCCAAATTTCAAACAGAAAATATCTGAAATCCACAAACGGATGATTTTTAATACCTTCATTCCGACAAAATACTGATAAAACATCTCAACATTAATTCCTTCGTTTATAACCACATAAATAAATCCATCATTATTATGCACATCAAATAAATATTTCCTTATCATATAAATCAATGATTAATTATTTCCAAATAATATTACAAAATCATAATTATGACAACCAGACCGTTCCCAAGAAAGAGGGGGCTTTCTAATAAGGATTTCTCCTTACTGGCACGTAATTAGGTGACCAAACCTCTCCTTGACAGAACTTTCTAGACATTGCCAATAATGCTATCTAATAATATTATTCAAATAATATGAATTATTGATCTAATAATGGGAAATACTGTGCAATAACAATTATTGAAACAACAATAATATAAAATATCAACGCAACAATTATTGAATCAATAAAATAAAATATTGAACAGTAATTACTGTAACAATTATTGAGTAGTGCCTTCTTACGTACGAATCAATAATTCAACAATACTGTGCAATGCCGTGTGCTATTGTGCAACCATGCGTATTACTGTATTTTAACCACCAGGTAACCCAACAATGTTAACGGTAACAACTACGTCGTTATTTATAAAAACTCAAACTTTGTCATTTTCTTCATCCGATAGTTATTCCGTTATGGGGCCCATAAATGATTGCGCCATCGTATGGATATTCCCGACAAAAAGAACATTCCACGACTAAACGAATATTCCCCGATAACAATGATTATTTTATAACCACTTGCTTATTTTGCAAAATTTGCACATTTCTCCCATAACCAGCATTATATCAAATTAATTCCTTATTATTTCAAGTTAATAAATAGAGGAAATTCAATTTTATTCATAATAAGTTGGGGTCTTACATGAAGTATGAATTGTAGAGTGGAAACTCTATGAGTACAGGAGATGCTAGAAGTCTGAATGATAGAACCTACACTCATAGTGACTGGTTAGCAAATCGTGGAGTGACCAGTTCTAAAGAAAATATTAAATGGTCTAATGAAACTGATTTAATCATGAAGATATCAGATCAGTTCAAAAGATTCCAGCTGGAAGGAGAAGTGCAAGGTAACCTTGCAAATATCTATATATAGAAACTAACTCATCTACTTCTAAGACGGAGGTATCAACTATGGGGGAGCAATAAGAATGCTAAAGCCTAACAATGATCAAATAAATGAGCAAATAATGAATAATGAATGCAGCTGAACCTGAGGCAAAGGGAAGAATAACTGAGGAGATGAAGATCATGATGAAGAAACTTAAGGAGAAGCAGAAGTGGAATTCATTGCTATATCCAGAGATGAGCTTAGATAAAAGTTCAACCTTCCTTACATCTTTGATGATCACTTCACAAAACACCAGTCCTCTACTGTGAAGCCTTTTGAATCAGCAATGAACATTCAAAAATACTGGTCCAAGAATTCTCCAGAAGCTGACCATTAGCTGCTCATCTTAAGTTCTTAAAACGAAATGGGTTTCATCAGATAATTCTACATGATGAACTATCAACCTATAATTCTTTAAATATTGAGAGAAACTTAAATGATTATCCAAAATAGCCCTCTCCCAATAACAGAGTCCCAAAACTCTGTGGCTGATGAACCAAATAAACTTTCACTCCCGGTCGTAGAGCCCCTAAATTCTACAATTGATAATCAAGTTAGTCTTACTGTCTCAATTCTAGAGTCACTACTATCAACATTTTGATCGTAGAGTATAAGTATATTAACCCTACGATTGCAGTACTTCTCTAAACACTCGGCTGGCAATATAAATGAAATAACTAAAAGCACTTCATCCTCTTCCACTAACAAAGACCAATATGAAGTATATCCAATGTTGGTAAAAAAACTTTGGCAAAAAGACCTGTTGTGATAACATTCCTACCACCAAGTCTATATAGTCTCACTTCTGGTAAGTGCCTTAGAGACAAACCTAGCCCTAGGTTTTATACTAAGAGGCCAGCCCTTTCAAAGCTTCCTTAACCCAGAAGATGAGTTGGAATAGAATGCATTGCAAGAACTCATGAGGAGTATACGTACAGAATATCCCTCAGAAGAGGTCAACTATTCCCAGTTAGGGATTAATGACAAATCATTTACTGAAACATGGTCATAGAATATGATTGTTAAGTTGTCAAAGAAAATCGTAGAGTCTATAGCTATCTCATCAAGTTACTTTGCGTACTACAGAAGTCAACGGTCAACCTATGACAGTAATGCTCATAATCTTAAAAGAAAAATCAAAACTGAAAAACTAATCACTTTATGGGGAGTTACAGTTTCTTATTAGGTATCATGCAACCAATGGCTTTCTGACACGTCACAGCTTTTGCAGAGTCAGGGGAACTGTCATAAAGATAAATTCAAAAAAAACCTCCAAATAATTACCAAAGGCTATACACTTCCTCTCCCTTCCTTTTTTCAAACCCTAGATCCCCTTCAAAGCCAAAATCCACTAAATCTCGAGTTATACCCAAATCGCCTTCAAATATCCCTAAAATTGAATACCCATACCCTTCGAACTCTCAAGATGGAAGATTGACGTGTTATCACTGGAATCTAACTCGGCTCTAAGAAGTTCGAAAGATTGGAAAAGAAGTTCAAGGATATTCTTGAACTCGTAAAGAATGCCGGGTTCTCAGAGTGCTTCAAAGCCAACACTCCTGTCTATACCGATTTGGTGAAGGAATTTTATCCAAATGCAATAATAGATTATGGACTTCTATCCACAAAAGTCAAAGGAACAAATTTGAAGATAAAAGCATCAGACATCAAACAATGCCTAGGTTTTCTTGACCAAGGTCTGATGAATCTCGAGGATGTCGACATTGAAGAATACAAGAAGTTAATGCGCTACAAAAGAAATATGAATCAGGAAAGGAAAAAGCACCAAGAGCTGCACCCCCAATAAGGAGAAAGAGTAACCGGATACTTCGAAGAACAAACCAAAAGAAAGAAGGAGGCTCTGCATCAAAAGTGATTGATCTCAGTGATAGTGATGAAGACGATAAACTTAAGTCTACAAGAGAAGACATGAAAGGAAAAAAGAAGATGATTTTTGATAGCTCTAACAGTGAAAGCAAGAGGACTGCAACTGCTAGTGAATCCAAGTCAGAAGATAATGATGAAAGTGAAATGAAAGAGATTTTGAAGTCTGAAGAGCAAGACAGTTCTGAGAAGGATACTACAGAAGGATCCACTGATATCAGTTGAAATGACCCTGCATGATTCAAGCTCAAAGATAGAAAATGAAGAGATAGAGATAGACTCCAGTTCTGCAGATCAGGAATCAACAGACTATTATGTTCCCTCTTTGACAAGAGTTCGCCAAAGATTAGTGGTGGAAGTCTTTGATGAACCACAAGATGTGCTACCAGTAAGATGGATAAACCATGGAAATGAACGGCTCAAAGTATTAACGATGTCTACAGAAGATCTGTTTAACAATTGGTAAGATATGGATTTAGATCGTACTATAATACTTTACAATCTTAACAATCCTCTGATAAAATGGTTCTACCCATGGATGCATTGGCTAAAGGTGTATACTGCTGGAGATGAAAGTTACATCAGGTGGTGTTATTCATATTTTCCCAATTTGGAGCTGGTCTCTCAGAACTACCCAAGGGTCAAGACATTTAAAACTAAACTGATCAAGAACGTCCCTCATTTCAAAGTTTATTGTCATACTAAAAACATCTACATTCCTTAATATTTCTTAGAAAACTTGGATAGTGGAAAGACCACACCGAAGCCCACAATCGTAGAGGTCTCATACTCTACGATTGCAAATAATCAAGCTCATCCTGTTACCCAAGCATCAAAACCTACTCTCAGAACTCTAAGTCTCAATCCCAGCATACCTTCTGATATCCCCTCTTCATCCAACAATAATTTCTTTGACATTCTCACTGCCTTTGAAAACATCTACAAAAGTGAGAAACTGATGAGTGAATTTTATACCCATGAATTGAGTGCGTTTGAGCTTAATCTTTTGGAAGTTTTTAAGTGTTTGTGTCTATTCATGCATGTTTTAAATTGTTTTGTAGGAATTGGGACAAAAGTTACTTGGATCGACGTTTGGGGTTGCTAGATTCGCATTTTCGGTTTACCATTTATATAGCATCCACTTCAGGACTAATTTCAACATTGATCCGGACCTTATTTTGAAACATTCAAAGAATGAAAGTTGTAGATCTACGTCTCCTCGTTTCGGAACTTCTTTAATCATCAAAATCGGAGTTCAAACGAAGAAGTTATGGCCATTTTCCCAAAGGACGTCAAAGCAAAAAATTCCAAAAAAAGCCCCAATGCGGGGGCGCCCATTCCTAGCCTATTTCCAGTATTGGGGCGCTAGGGGGCAGCTTCACAGTGCTGTGAGCAGTGCCGGGGCACTGGGGAAGGGGCTGATCAAGCTTGGACGCGTTTTGGGGCGAATTTTGACACTTTTTTTACTCCAAATTGAATTGGGTTTGCTCCTAAGCTAAAAATTGGACTTGTAACCTATAAATACATTATGGGAGGCATAGAATAAGGGGAGATTAGATAGATTAGATTAGATTAAATACTCCAGTAGATTAGAACATAAACCCTAATTTATATTGGACTGTTGGAGATTAAAGCAACTTAGAGATCATTGAAGATCAAGAGTAGGAGCAAGAGTGGAGCATCAAATTTGCAGACAACAAAGTCCATTCTTTGCTCTACTTCTATTCTTGTCTTTTAATGTTTATTCAATTATGGATTTTTGATTTTAATTCAATAACAATGAACTAAATTTCTTGTTAAGATTGCAACGGATCTTATTGCATAGCTTATTTTAGTACACTTCTTTATTAATTATTATGATCTATTTTAAAGATTGTCTACTATGATTTATGCATAATGGTTTAATTGTCTAGCTAACAATTACCATGATAATTTATATGAATTCAAGAGATGAAATATAGATTTAGATATGATCATAATAGCATGTGATTGTGTTTTCTGAATGATGATAGAATTCATGATTCGTGTTTAGGATAAGGATATGCCTTACGTCGCATGTAATCTGATAGGGAACTTGTACTTTAAATCCTTTTTAATTGTAATTCACATAGGAATATAATGAATTAGTTAATTAGGGTGTTTGATTCAATTCTATCATTTGTGGATTTGGATTAATATGTTTGTGATGCATCGGAATGTGGTTATAAATACTAATAAGTTCCTGATTAACAATCCAAAATAGTGAGCATAATTAATAAGAAGTGTTTTAATATAAGTGAAGTAATAAGTGAAGTTGTGATCTTAAATCTCCATAACCTGATATTCAACTAGTGGTAGTAGTAGTAGGTTAATTATATATTTTAATTCACAACATTAAATCGATTGTTTAAATAAAATTAGTTTGGTTAAGAACTACTTCTTGATGATTTCAATTAAATAATTCCTCGTGGGAACGATACTTTACTTTCACTTTATTATTTGTTGACCGTGTATACTTGCACGTATGTTTTGATTGTGAAATCGATCAATAAATTTTTGGTGCCGTTGTCGGGGAATTAATTTAATAATATTTGCCAATATTATTTTTTATCAAATTAGTTTTAATTTAAACATTTTTTTTTATTTTTTTCTTTCTTTTCAGGTACCATGGCGGAATTTAATTATCAATGGCCGTATACGAGAATGACTCAGCCAATGGGAGTGGAAATTGATGAACTCGCGACACTTTCTGCATTGTCAGCATAGATTTAGACACTTTCGAAGAGGTTGAACGCTTTTGCAGCACAACGTCGTCAAAGTAAGGCAGTTACTTGTGATTATTATGCTAGAAATCATCCGAGTCATCAATGCACCACCAGTTTCGAGCCGGTACCGTATGGTGATGATTACCCTAACAATTATGTCTATCCCAACAACTATCATCAGGATTGGAGGTATCACCCAGATTTTTCATGGAATCATACTTATCAAGATCAATTTTATGCTCCAAATCCAACATACCCACTAGAGTTCTCATGTCCACCTACATTGCAACAGGAAGAACATTCCAATTTAGAGGAAATTCTGTCTAAGTTCATAGCTTCAAGTGAGGAGAGGAGGATTAATCAAGAGATATCGAGTCAAAATTTTGAGAACCAGATGGAACAACTACTTAATGCCTCAAACATTTGTCCTCAATACACTTGGCCCTATGACATGGATTCTGAGACTGATGGTGAGCCCGAACCAAGTCTATAACCAGATGTGCCAAATGATATAGATTGTGAAAGAGAGGAGACACTTGGGGACTAAGAAAAGGAGATTGACAAAAATCTAACTTTGAGTACCAATGAAGATGACCCAATTTTGATAGTGACCCATGTACCTTCTCCACCAAAGTTCAAGGATCCAGGCATTTTTGCAAAACCATGCCCAATTGACAATCATGTCATCAGCAAAGCTCTTTGTGACATGAGAGAGCCATGGTGGGACAAGAAAGGGAAGATAGAAGAGGAACCTGTTGTGTTTGACAAGCATCCATGCCATAATTTGATCACAAACACAATGGGGAAATCACCTAGTGGTTTGTCGTACTTAATGGGGATCCTATCTAAAAAGATCATGTTAGGTGACTTAAATTCAATGGCCATTACAAATGAGAACCTTCCAAAAGAGACATTGCTACTAATGGATGGAGGATTCCTCAATTTTCGTAGGGGAATTGGATAAAGAATTGAAGAAGTCGGGTTGAGACTATAAAACAAGCACTTATTGGGAGGCAACCCAAGTTTAATTTTTAGTTTTTATTTTTATTAGGTTTTATATTAGTAGCTTTGAATTTTCATTTATTTAGGATTTAATAAAATTGCTTCTATCATGGTTTTATAGGTTATCCAAGTCAAATTCAAGTGTGGTGCCCAATTTGTTCCATGTGCCTAGCCTATTCTCCAAACTTAGCAGACAAGGAAGAAGATTGCTATATTTTCATGAAAGTCCTATGCTTTACTTTTTTCTATTTTAGCCATTGAGGAGAATGTCTATTTTAAGTTTGGGGGCATTTTAGTGTCGTATTGCATATAGTTAGTTATTTATATTGTAGTTCGTTATTTTTATGTGTTGGCATATTTTTTAGGTTGCATATAATACATGGTAGGTAATTACATATTCATATATGTGTTGCATTAGTATGTGTTCATGTAGTATAATTGCATTTTTTTGCATGAATCTGTGCGATAGGTTGGTGTGGTCTTAGCTCGGCCTAAGATATGATTGGTTTTGCACGTTAACTTGAACAATGTTGATAATTGATGATGAGTTCTAATTTTAAACATGAAGAAAAGCTAAGCTTGTCTAAAACTTATATAACCGGTTAGCACTTAATGTTTAAATGTTTTAATCTACTTGGTTCAAGGGTTTCATAATTTGTTTCTGAGGGAAAATCTTAGTTAAAATTTAAGAAAATTAGTGAACTGACAGTAAAGGTTGGAATGACGTAAAAGCTTGAGTTTGGGGGAATCTATGGGGTATATATAAAATAAAATGATGAAATAAAAAAATTAGAAAATTCAAAAAAAAGAAAAAAAAGAGAGAATAAACACTGTGACATGCTTGTCTAGTATTGTGGCCTTTGTTACTTGAGTAAGTAAGCCCGAGGGGATTGTCTTTACACCTATCACCCTAAGGTCTTAATGGTCTGAGAGTCATTGGTCGAAAGCTTGTTAAGGTATCACTGAAAAGCCTAAGGGAATAAGACATTGCACAACTATGAGAATTATAAAAAAAACACGAGAAAGAGCAAAAATGCCCTCGTGGTTGAATAAAAGTATAAATAAATCCTGTATTTACCCTTAGACTTGGTAATTGCTTAGTTTTAACTGGAGTTGTCATGTTCACAAAAGTAATTGAATTGGAACTGAAATTTTCCTTCTAAAAGTTTGTTATGTGATTATTTTGAACTGTGGTTGGTTAGAATGGTTAACAAGTACACAAGCACAACATGGGTGATGGCAGATTTGGATTGACTAACTGGTTAGAGTTATGGACTTTGATTTGATCGAATAAATTGTTTGAGTATCATTGGTATCTTTGAGGCCTGTTGCTATATATCATATTGATTTATTACTGGGTTCGTAGGTATATTAGGAAGTAGATTGTGATAACCCAGGATTTCGAATAATCCAAAATTTGCGAACAAATTTTTTTTAATTAATATTAATATTAATTATCAATTTTATGACAAGTTTCTATAATATGTGTATCGAGAAGGTCAATTTATGTATTGACTAATAAAATTAGAGTAGATTTGTGCTTAACGGAGAATAGAAACCCTAACCCTAATTTTTGGAACGGGATTCGATAGAAAATATAATTAAAATAATTATATTAATATGTATGTGTTTGAACGATATAGAATTTTTGATCAATGATTGATCGGATAAAATTTAATATTAAAAAACCCTAATAAGAGATTAGAAAACCTAATCTCAGGATTAGAAATACTAATTGTACGCCAAGAAACCCTAATTTCAAAACCGAGAATTATAAAACCTAAATTAGGAAATCCTAATCCTAATTGACAAGCCTATGGGTTCATTAAACTTAAATATGATTAGAAAACTTTAATTATATTTTTGTATATTAATTTTTCTATTTAGAAAACCTAATTGCATTTTTGGAATTTTATTTTCTAATTTGTGAACCCTAAATTTGAAAATTGTGGGAACTAGAATTTTTAATACCTAAAGTGTTCAAATCTTAAACCCTAATCCAAGCCCCAAACCATAAGGGTTTGTACAAATTCCATGTTTACCATTTAAATTAAATTACAAAAGACCAAAATGCCCTTTATGGATATTTTATTAGATTACTTGCCAAATCAAGAGTTGGTCACCAAGTCTCTTGACTTTGTGACTCCAAATCTCAGCAAATCTAATAATGTCAGCCGAAATCCCAGCCATAGCAACATATCCAAGCAATATATATAAGATTTAGAGAGAGAAAGTTCATAAAAGTTAACCATTTGGTACACAAGCTCTCACCAACTCTCATTCTCTCTCAACCTTCAAAAATCCATTGTAAATCAGTCACTAAAATAGCCCTAGATCAACCAATATCAGCTTTGAGAGCTAAGATCAAGAATTAAAAGCTAGAAAGGTATAACAAAGTTTCATTTTTTTGATCTTTGATGCTTGAGAAATTTTTGTGTTTATATGTTTAGATTATTGCTATTGGATGTTTATTGAAGATCTATGATGATCTATCATAGATCCATAGCATCAAAGTTGATAAAACTCGAAGTTTTTCAAAACTGTCAAGAACACGATCTGTGGTCTGACAAGCTAATGTCAGGTGCCATAGATCGATGCCTGTGTTTTCGTTTTCTTGTTTTATGTTTTGTAATGGTAGCCTGGTATGTTTTCTTTAATCTGCAGGTGGTAGATCAGATAAATGATGTCTAGATTAGGAGTTATTAACGGTCAAAACCCGTTGACCGGGATTGACCGACCAAAATTCTGGGTAACCCAGAAAGGGTTAAACAGCGTCTGACAAGAATTCTTAGCCGCTTGATCTGTCCAATTTTGTGATGTTTTTTGATTTTATTGTTATGAATATGTAGCCTGAATAGTGTACTACAGATCTGGGTATTTAGATCGCCTAAAACATCCAAGGATTTAACATATCAATTGGTCAAAGTAGGTCACTTGGCCACGGATGGGAACTTCTGGAATTTCCAGAAAAGTGAAGAACATGTTTTCTGACAGATATTGACCGAAGCATAGCTAGTGATTATGTTGTTGTATAATTGATCTGTTGTTGTTTATTTGTTCATTTACATATGGGCTACAATTGTGAGCCATCAAATCACATGAACCATGACCAGAATATAGATTAAATTAAGCTTGAAAGTGAGCACTCGAAACTGCTGGGTTTCTGGAAAGCCCAGAAACCGTCTGACAGCAACTTTGGAGGCTTTGATCTCCTTGTTGTGATGTTGTTTGACCAAAGTATCTATTAGGTATTGTAGTGTTACATTAATACTACAATACCAAAGTTTTAGATAACCTAGAACATGAACAGATTGGAAATTATGTACGGTCAAACATGACCCCTTGATCTGCCGGCTGTCAGTGTTCTTGAGCTCAAGAACACCAACAACGACGCTTTCTGTCGCTAAAGACCTATAACGATGGTTTTAATTATTTTATTTTCTGAATATTCTGAAAATTATTTAAAAATAAAATAAATTCTAAAAATTACCAAAAATAGTTTTAAAAATTATTTTAAATTATGAAAAATAATTTTTGACCAATTGGAATATTTTTCTTTAATATTTATAATTATTTAAATATTAAAGTTATTTAATTTATTTAATTAATTTATTAAATAAATTAGAGAAAAATGATTTAATATTATGAAAAATTATTTTAAATAAGAAAAATATATTTAAAAATATTTTGAGTTATAAAATGTAACTTTTAATATTTTTGGAGAATTTTTCATTAATAATTTAATATTAATGATATTATATTATTTGATTATTAAATTAAATAATAAGATAAAAATGATTTAAAATGATTTAAAATCATTTTAATTAAGAATAAAGTGTTAGAAAATATTTCAAATTATAAATATAATTTTCAATATTTTTGGAGAATTCTCATTAATAAATTAGTATTAATGATATTGGATTTATTTAATTTTTATATTAAATAAATGAATTAAAAATGGTTTATTGATTTAAAAATCATTTAAAAATGAGAAAAATGATTTAAAAATATTTTAAGTTATATTTAATGACTCTTAATATTTAGATAGTAATATTTATTTATTAATGGTGATGATTTAAAAATAATTTTAATTATTTTAAAAATCATTTAAGTAGAATATTGATGATTTAAAAATATTTTAAGTTATTAATAATAACTTTAATATTTTGGAAAGTATGTTATTAATATTTTTATATTATTAAATATGATAAGATTATTTGATAATTAAATCATTTAAAAATGATTAAGTGTTTGAAAATTATTATAAATTATAATAAGTGTTTTTAAATTATTAAAAGCTTCCGGAAAATATTATAAACGATATTTGACTTATCTAAAATAATATTGAAGCTTAGAGACCAAGTTTAATTGACAATCAATGTGTTAATAGTCGGATAGGGTGACTAGAACACCGAGAATGGACCGAAATCCAACCAGACTGAAATAGTTAGACTTGATAGTGTTTATATAGGTTATAAACACTAATGTGGCTATGTGGTAATGTGCCTAGGAGAAGCTTCATTGTAAAATACAGTGTTATGTGTTATAAATGTTTGTACTAATTGTGAGACCGACATTGTTGAATATATGTCTTACGAATGCAGTTAATTATATTGTGTAGCTGTAATCAACATGGAAGGAAAGTTTCCTAACTCAACCTTGAGTTATATTTCATTCAATTATTATAGTGGTTAATTATTGCTAA